>NW_022983941.1:0-142755 GCF_010724455.1 Aspergillus lentulus | reverse complement strand
CCCCAATCTCGAGGTTCATTCAAGAAAAATACAAGGAGGCCCGGACGTATTGTGGAAAGTGAATTAGAGTTTTAAACTATTGCCCGAAGAGGATTTGCTAGTATCCCAAGAAATAGCTAGTGATTTCCGGAAAAAGGGATCTACAAACCCTAAAATAGCGATTAACTCACATTCCCTCTCACCGCTTTTCTGGGGTATTCTTCTGAGGATCTGCATCCTGCCTGCAAGCTCGAGGATCTCCATCAGCATACAAGTGTTCGCGTGAGTGGTCATTTTGTCCGCCCGTCTACTACATCCTATGGTTGGGTTGACTATTGAATGAGAATGAATTATATAATGAGAACTTGGATTTGTTATGATTTAGTAGTATAGCTTTGTATTGTATGCCTGATAATGCTACAGCATGCTGAAGCGCGCTTTGGGGAGTGGTTACCGGTTGGGAGGGATTGATTCCTACTATGACGACTGATTTCCATTCAATCCGATATTCATGTCGTAGATAAACCACTAAATTTTGAGGATAGAATAGTAATAGTCAATCTTTCCCTGAATTATCTACGAAGCTAGGTGTTGAAAGATCTCAAAGTGGTTTTTCCCGAATGCGCGCAATGTCAAGGATGTACAGCATGGAGAATGACTTTTTGTTTTTTAGCAGTTCTTCCACTGCTATACGCAGCAGCGAGGCATTATTCTTCACGGACACCAACAACCTTCACTCGGATTCTCCAAGGGCCATCCTTGGCCCGTGGAAGCAGTTTGTCTCGCACAAAACGGATATCCTCCGCAGTCGTCTCGTACAGCTCCAAGTCGAATCGACGGACAATGGCGGCTAGGACAGTATGTAATTCTGCATAGGCCAGGCTGTGGTATTCGAAGTTAGCGGGACGAATGCCTCAATGAAATGACGTCAACCTACTTCATTCCTATACAGGATCGGGTGCCTTTGCCAAATGTCACCAGGAATCTTGAAATCCCCTCATTCCGCTCAGCCGCGAGCATCCAACGCTCAGGGTAAAATCTCTTGGGATCGGGAAAGAGTTCTGGACCTGTATGCAAGAAGTATTGGAGCATACTAACGGGAGTCTACTTGCGTTGATCAGTGGTGCCCGCCGTTACAGGAAGGTTATCAAGAGACAACATACCCCAGGTGGAATGGCATAATCCTTGTATTTGATTACCTCCGTCGGCGAAACTCTCTGTTGCCGCATAGCTAGGCCAGAAAACCGTAGGGCTTCATGAATAACCCCGTTCTGTGAAATAAACTATTAACCAGGACCCTAGGAACGGCCAGCACAAATATACACGGTACATACCAAATACGGCAGCTTTTCAAGTTGGCGCCACGTTGCCAGGCTTTGCGGAGTGGGCATGACTTGCTCAACCTCTCTGCGGAGTCTTGTAAGGACCGTTGGATCATTAAGAATGTAGAATAGAGCCACTCCCAAGGTGGTCGCTGTGGTCTCGGTACCAGCGGCGAACAGAACCAGTCCCTCATCCTCAAGGCGGTTCAACGTCCGTTCCTCAGGGGGGACCTCGGGAGCTGTAAGAGCATGAAACATGGTCATCCTCTCAGGAGGGTTGGACGTGCCCTTCTGCTGAAGCACCTCTATTGATTTATTTCTTACCCCACCCAACAGGTCGTACATTGCTGCCCGGGCTGGAAAGATCCGGGTCATGAAGACCGAGGGCACTAATCGCAAAGAACGCTGGATGATAGGGAAAAACCTGTGCAGGTGGATTTCCTCCGTACCTTCCTGAACAACCTTTACAATGCCCTTTCCAAAGTTCTTGGGGTCCTGGAGCCCAAAGCTCTCTCCATAAGCATATTGTGTGATGACGTCGCCGGTCAACCCTTGGAGTCTGTCGATGAGCTCTACTACAGAGCCTTCCTTGTAGGCCCTCATAAGGCCATCCAAGAATGTCGAAAGCGACTCGTGAATAACAGGCTCGATCTTCTCGATTGATCGCCTTGAAAAAAAGTTCGTGAGTAATTTCCGGCGCATGCGATGCGTTTGATGGTCAACTGTTGCAACCAACGCAGTGGGCGAACTGAATATCTCAACGGACTTGGGATCCTTGTCGCGGCCCCCATGGGCTGGAGCGTAGAGCTCGTCATAAAAATACGGATCTTTTATGTGGACTTCACGGGGATTGATCCGTACAATCGGACCATATTCTTGGTGCATCCTTTCGATTTCCCAGATGAACATGCCACCCCGGATGACATCGTAATAGAACTCATAGGCATGAGAGATTGCGGCTAGCTTAGGTCCAGGTATGTGATGGAGTGGGTCGAAATACAGACGATATATACTCCGCACGATCAAGGCGACTGGGAGGAATAGTAGGATAGATAGAATGAAGTTCTCGTTGACCGAAGCCAAAGCCGCGACCGCGGAAATGACCCCCATGATTTTGAGCGAAATTGTAGGCTATAAGAGAGGACGCAAGTCATACAGAAAAAATGAGGAGGTATAGGTATTATATGTATTCCACAACCCAAGGTACTCCTAGTCTAAGTGAGAAATGTGCTTTGTGGGAGACAATTATAGGCTGAACCCAAGAAATCTTCAGCTGAGAGTCCTGTACATTGAGACGCTACAAGGGACCCACAGCATGAGATAGATCGACGGAGGTTATATACAGCGGATTAAACCCTAGCTTGCAGTGAACATGCGATTTTTCACTGAAATCTTGGCGTTTTACATCAAGTCACAGAATTCTGAATTTAATTTGGGTAATTTGAACAGTTCAGGTAATTCAGATGATCACAGATCAAATGGCAGGGTGATTGTGGGTGATTGTACTGGCAGTATAGCCCCTGGTGCATGGACAACTCGGCCACCTTACCTGTAACAGTAGAAACAGAGAAAAGAAAACAAGAAATTTTTACCACGGAGTAGAAATAACAATAATAATAAAATAGTTAAAGAAAAATAGGGTATTCCCCACCCACTATAATCCTGGGCTTATCTCCAAGGCAAAGCAGGCGATCTGGTTTGAGCACGTTCTTTTCTTTTTCCCTTCTCTCTCTCCTTTCACGGCCTCCGATTTTAAACGACATCGTTGGGTTATATATCCCTGCCTTTGATCTTCTTAGCCTACATATCCCTACTCAATTAACTGGTCTTCCACCTTGATTAGTAGATATTCCCGACACAGACAGTGTAGGTATTTTAGATCTAGTATAGATTAAGTATGGATCGACCGTGCCGGCAAATTTTGTAGCAGGAAATGATCGACGACGATCACCACGATCGTCTCGCAGCCTTCCACAGTACTATTGAAGTGACTATTGGACTATTCTCCTACTAGTTAGATCCACTAGTTCTCATTCTAAGTAATTTTGGGATGGGGATTTATATCGGAGCTGCCGAGATCGAGGTTTTACTCCGTACGCCATATTATTAACCCTTACATGGTACGTACCGGTGGCTGCTGGAGGTTGTGAGGCATCGCTGAAAAATAAGCAAACTACTACACTACTACACGATAAAGAACTTACCAGCAACCCGTCTCCAGGAGGCCCCACAGTCCTCTCTTCCCTCAATCTCATGGCGACGTATTATGTCGATCGAAAGCTAAAAGATAAGCCAGTGAAAGGCTCATACGTTCTGTACTCTGGTCTAAGTAGACGCATGCTGGGAATTATTATTTAAGATGTTGCCAAAGCCAGGCATGTCTGAACTCATTCCAACCCATCAGCCATTCATCTACAGTTTCCTTTCCTTCCATTCTCAGGTATCCTTCAAGCACCATGAATGATAATGCAGTGGCGGTTCTTGTCGATATGAAGGAGCGAAGTTTGTTGGAGAGTTTTGATAGGTCTTACCATCCAACCTATGGCCTGGGTACCATGTCTGGCAATATATACGATACCGCATGGATTGCAATGGTCAGAAAATCCATCCAAGGTAAGGCTCTATGGGCATTTCCAGCTGCCTTTCAGGCCCTTCTACAGCAGCAAAACGAATGTGGTAGTTGGGGTGGAGCTACGTCGGAATTGGATTCCATTGCCAGCACCTTAACAGCTCTTCTTGCATTACAACGACATGCGGGCGACTCCTGTGAGACGGACCGTCAAGGTCTCAACTTGAGAATCCGTAAAGCGAAGGCATATTTGGATACAGCTTTGAAAAGCCTCAACCACTTGCTAGCAACAAGTATCTTGCCTGTTAGTCTGGAGCTTCGATTACCAGCGATATTTGATCTCCTGGAAGCGGAGGGGCACGCATTCGACTTTGATCGGACATACCTGACCAAGGTTCAGTCGAAGAAACTTTCAAAGATCGACTTGAATACCATTTTCAGCGGCCCACAATCTTCTCTTCTGCACTCATTAGAAGCTTTGATTGGGAAGGTCGACTTCAAAGGGCTGGCCCATTATAAAGTTCTTGGCAGCATGTTAGCATCGCCATCGGCGACAGCAGCATATCTGATGTATAATCCTGTGTGGGATGATGAGGCCGAGGAATACATTCGGCGTGCAATCTCCAACGGAGCTGGTCATGGATCAGGGCTTGTGGCTGCAGGATATCCAACCACAGTGTTTGAATGGGCATGGGTATGTTTTGTTCATGTGCTTAGTATGATGAAAATTCTAATCCAGGAAAGGTGACAACAAACTTAATACGCCATGGCATCGAACCAAACAGCAGACTCAAAGAAGTTGGCAAGCAGATCGAAAGCGAGATTAAGCTGCATGGAGTAGTGGGATTCGGTAGAGTGCCTTTACTCTGGACGTTGCTTTCTTTCACTAACATACTGTGAATAGTCCCGAAGGCATGTCCTGATGCGGATGACACGGCCAAGGCTTTAGCAGCCTTTGCGCTTCAGGGAATACACTACTCGCCACAAGCATTGGTCGATCAATTTGAACGAGAAAACCATTTTACAACATATCTATACGAGACGCATACTAGCATAAGTACCAATGCTAATGTTCTCACCGCTCTGGTGCTGCTTTCAACCGATGATCGCTACCAGCCACAAATTGAAAAATGCATTCGCTACCTGTGCGAGGCATGGTTTCACTGTGACCGAATGGTAAAGGACAAATGGGTATGTCAAACTATAATCGTAGAAAATACGGGTTTTGCTCTAACATTACTAGAATATCTCGCCTTATTATCCGACGATGCTGATGTGTGAAGCATTGATGTCTTATATCCAGCGCTGGAGTGAAGGACATCTGGCCGCATTACCCGACGATCTTATGAAGTTCCAACTTCCGATCACGCTTTGTCAGGCCTTAATCCGAACACTGCGCACCCAGAATCAAGATGGATCCTGGGGAATCTCGGACTCTGCTGAAGAGACCGCCTATGCTCTCCTGATTCTGAAAAGTGTGGCATCTTTCAGTTTCACTGACATGATATCGGCCGAGGTTGCAAATGCCATTAGCAGAGGTGTCCAGTTTATTCTTACCAAAGGCCAGCGGTCAGAGACAGATGACCAGCTTTGGTTGGACAAAACCTTGTATGCCATACCGACTGTATCAGACTCCTATATCATGGCTGCTGTGAAAGCTGAGGACACCGTCGACAAATCTGCCGAAATACCACATAAGCTCGTTGACATGTCAACAACAATGGTTGTTAAGATGGCCGAATACTTTTCTCGATTGCCATCTCAGATGGAAACACCGATGTGGGTTATCCAAGCTTCAGTCATAGAGGCGATTCTTTTTAGCTACAAGCTAAAGAAGCTGGATGTATTCTCGACCGGAAAAGCTCTCGGAGATAAATACATCAAATATGCGGCCTGCTTTTGGATACTGGCTAACAATTCAAGCCCCGAGTATCTCCTGAGTACATGGATAATCTACAGCATGGTTGAACTTTCCGTTGGCATATTCCAAGAAGACGAAATAATGGAAAAGTCCTTGGCGAATCTACCGGATTTTACCACCCGCATTATAACCGGCTATATTGATGAACTTTGCCACGAAACTGCCCTTTGCAAAGATAATTCTCTCCACGGACCTTCATCTGGAACAAATATCTCTGATGTGGATGAGGGAACTCTTACTCTCCTCAAGAGCATACAACAGAACATAGGAGTCTGGTTCCGTTTTGTTTTGGATGATAACCTCAAGCCAAACACAAGTCCATATGATAGACGCGAGCTACAAGAAGAACTGAAGAGGGCGACTTTGGCTGCTATGCAACAAGCTAAAGCGCACAAGTCACTCAACGGCAGCCGTCCACATTCTGACACAGAGCGTGTTACACTTGGTACCGGTCAGACATTCTATGACTGGTTACATACATCCGCTGTTCATGACGTCAAGAGTGCGCTTGTCTCCAAATACCTTATCTGTAAGATTGGGAATGGTGGAGAAGTCTTCACTACAGCCAGAGAAAAGTACTTTGCCGAGAAGCTATGGAGGCAGATGTCCATAGAAGGTAGGCTTTGGAATGACTTGGGAAGCATTGAGCGAGACCGCCTTGCATCAAACCTCAATTCAGTCAACTTTCCCGAATTCTCGTCTCCTCAAAGCATCAAGTCAGACGGTGATGTGGAGACGCAATTGACTCAGCTCGCGGAGTACGAACACAAGTGCACTTTGTCGTGCTTGAACGACTTAACACGGATCTTGGAAAACTCTGGTCGTCGAACGATCTCGCTGTACCTACAGATGTATTACCGTTGTTGTGTGATCTATTCTGAAACGTGTGTTACGTATGCTTTCGGCTCCACCACGGCGAAGTGAGCAGCGGGTATAAGGAAGAGATGAAATGTCTGTGGCGTTGCTAGCGAGGAACTGAGCGTGCAAATAAAGACGGGCCTCTAGTTCCTTGGAAAAAAGTCCGTGTTACAAATAATACGATGCTCGGTATAGGGCGATTAACCATACCCCTGGTCTTTCCTGGTCTTGCAAAGATGTTGCATAAGCATTGTGGTGCCTAGACCGCAGTCAATAAGCTGATAATGTAGTCAATCCAACCTAGTGTGTTTATATGGATGTCTTGTGTGCTGGAGCAATGGAGAATCAAAAAGACTACCTCAATAGTACATGTAGATTCATCCTACTGGAAGCATGGTATCGAATAAAAGAAATCCCCTCAAGACGCCATTATCCAAAAGTCGATATCGTCTTGGAATTGGGCTGGATATAGTCAGACGCATTGCACAATCTGCGGATCACCAAACCATTTACAGTATGAGAACACCAAGCCTTCGATAGGCAGCATGCACTCGAAGCTAAGTTGCAGATACGCAGCCACAGTAGCAGTCCTGGAACCTCTGGGATGTGTATGCCTTTATGCTGACGCCCCGGGTTTAGTGTCTATCTGTCTTACATTGTTATTGTATCGGTATTATAGAGTTGCCCAATAAAAGTTATCTGAATGGCTTCTTAGCGACCAGTCTGTAGATCGATCAAGTCCTCAGGAGGGTTTAGTACAACGGAGCTGAAAATTTGGCAGCAAACCCCTCCATCAATTGATGATCCTTACTTCATAGAGTAATGTGAACACAACAGCTGAACTGACATGATCTCATAGCTGAGGCTGGCTGAAAGCCCCGACCTGGTTATTAATAGGCAGTCAAGTGTCCACCACCAACCTTTCGCATACTTTTTCCTGACCCCAGCCCAATAAATCCAATTCTACAAAATGGTTGACTCGCAAATCCTCAAAGTCATTCAGAACTCTATCGAGGCCTGGAAGGATCTTGCCGTTCCCTCCATCCAGAAAATCACTGATATGGAATCAAATAAAAAACATTATGATGTAAGCACTACAGCCCAAGGTGCTGATCCTGACCATAGCAACTCACAAAATGATGCTAGGAGGTTTATGAAAACTTAGAGTGGGCTATCAAGACCGTTGCTCACATTGGGGACGATCTTGAGGAGCTGGTCAAGGAGCCGGTAAGCAATGAGGATGCGGACCAGATTGTCACAAAGTTGGAAGAGGTGAGAACCATCATAATCTATCCACTGGTAAGGATGAGACCAAGTAGACTAACCACCGTAAACTTCACTATTAGTTGGTATCCCAGGAGAAACCCTTTTTTGATCATTACCACAAATATAGTGATAATGATGTCTTGGAACCATGGAAAACATATATTGAAGGCCACGCGTTGGACCGCAGTTGTTACACTCCCGGGTGGCTAGACGACCAGTTTTACCCCGAAAACAGCTTTCATAACGATGTATGGCGGGTAAGTCTACATTGCAGGCTTTCAAGCAACAGGGCTAATTCTGGAATTTGTCTAGCGAGTTGGCCAGCTTGTATATGACAATATGCCTTCCTGTCAGGAGCGTATCCAGGAGGTCTTGAACAACGACGACGTCTACTATGGCTTTTGCTCTTTTGATCCCAAATAACTATGTCATGGAATGCGCCAGACGATCCTGTGAATACCATGACTGTCATCAATATCACCTCATTACTAACTACTCTGTTCCTTGCATCCTACTACTGTACCAGTTACTTTAGTTATAGTTTATAAATCTACTTTATCAAATCCCTGTCCCTTATAACTATATGGGGAACAGTAATCTCCTATCGGAAAAAATTAGGAAAAGAGGAAATTCCTCAGTAACCAAGAGCATACTTACGGGAGCGAGACAATCAGATTAACACTAAAACTCCTCAGAACAAACTTCAGTGAGATATGTCTTGAGAAAAATATAATGTCCTGGACTGCCTTATCAATATAGGATCAGTCCTGGCAGGACCCGGTTGGGAAAGGGAGTATAAACTTCGGTTCCACCATTCAAAAGCTCTTATTAAATATATAGAGCAAGGCGGAATAATAGAGACCTGTAATAATATACGCGCCCAGCAATATACAGAAGGCAGTAAGCTGTCTGATCTTTCAAATACTGCGTGTAAGTGTCGAACACAGTTTGTACCGTTCCTCCGAGCGTTAACATCGGTGTGACGGTGGAACAGTACAGACTAAAGGACGCGAGAGGGACAAAGTTGGCTGCGTTGCCGAAGAAGTCGAGTCCTCGGGCCAGTCGTGACAGATATGTCCCCGCTTGACGGTGCAAGCCCTCCCACTTGGCAGCATGGTCAGCTTTATCCCGGCCAGCCGTGAGCCCAAATATCCAAGCCAGGACATTCTTAGCCCGCTGAAAGTCACGGTCGAGATAGTGGACTTTGACTACCTGCATCATCAGCTGGAGGTGAGCGAACAACAGACTATCGGCCCCAATCGTCGCCTGAATATTGTCCATTGGCTGGATCGTCACGGTAGCCTTATTTCCATCCTGGCCGGGGACAACCTGGCCATCCTGGCCGTGCGCTCCATCAGGGCCATCGGGATAGTTGCCGTTATACACGAACTCCATGGTGGAGGCCCCGTGTCCGTGGTGATCTATCCTCCAGTGACCGTGCCTTCCCCCATGTCCCCCTCTCCCTCCTCTCGCCCCAGAGCCTGGTTTTCCTGGCTTACCCGCTTTGCCTCCAACTGCTGTCGCAGCAACATCCCGGGGTTCGGTGACAGTAAAGACGGAGATAGTGCCCGCGTCTCCTCCGTATCCGGGTCTCCCGCCGTTGCCCCCATTCCCCCCTGCTCTACCACCGCCCCCTGGACTCCCGGGATTCGTGCCACTCGGGGACTGGAAATGTCCAGAGCTTTGTGGTTCATCGTCCCGGCCATTGCCGCCATCGGCTCCTTGTCCGGCATCCCCGCCCTGCTGTCCATCGCGGCCCTTTCCTCCCGTGCTGTTCAGGGTAAGCGGCTGCTCAATGCTACCGGCTAAGATCGTGATATTTCCTCCCGGGTGGCCAAAATCCTCTTCTGCTATTGGGTCTCCATTGAGCCCATTCGGGTTACCCTTGTTCACAGCCGGATCATCGCTGGTTCGAGGCTTTGGCGACGGCGCCGGGTTCTGAGGGTCTTGGGGCTGAGTGCTGATAGTTGTGCCATTCGGATTCAATGACCGACAGCAGAAAGTAACATTGCGCCCGGGAAAGACCAGATTCCCTTTGCTGGAGTCTAAAGTAAGGATATCGGCGTAGATGACACAGTTCCTCTTGGGATCAATCAAGTCCGCCGTCAAGGCCAAGTCACTCGTGAGAATAGTATAGCTGGCGTCATCCTCGTACCTTTGGTAAATAAAGTCCTGCGGGATTGCCATGTTGTGAATGGGTTGATTCCTTTCGCGGATTTAAAAGCATCGAATCGTTGCTCGAAGCGAGGAAAACGGTCTTTCTCAGGCGGTTCGTGGTCTCAATCCGAGACAGGTCAGACTGACGTCAAAGACGGAAACATCATTCCATTGCATAAGGGGATCTCCAACAGTTTGAACTCCGCCCTCTCAGTGAAGATAGACAGAAAATGAAGCCTCATGTCCCTGACGAGGGGCCAAGGGATGTTACCTCACCTCTAGACGTGACGCCAGAAAATCCAATGCTAAAGGACCTTAACCAAGCACTGTCGCGGATTCACTCATATGAGGAGATTCGGCTGTTCATAGCGGGCACTCCCAACTTTGGACATCAAGCATCATCTGTCGATTTGCTACTACGCTTGTCCTGGGACTACGCGTATCCCGGTCTGATCACAGTGGTGTACGACCGGGGCAACCAGAAAAACGGGTGGACCGTACCTAAGCTAGTACAACTCCTACAGCGCCACACCAATCCTGCGGCCCCAGAACGCCTACCACAGCAATTGCACGTCACTCGGATCCAGTGGCGCTCGACTGAAGAGTTCGCAGCTCGCACCAGCAAACTAGTGGACTTTGGTTTGACCGGGGGTGCGGAGATCGGGAGGGTCTATCACTCCAGCCTTGCGGACATGCTAAATGTTCGAACAGCCCTGAAGGCGCAGCCATTTCAGTGGCCATGGTGCAGGGATGGCATTGACTTTTGCAATCAAAGTAACCAGTCGTCAGTGGACTTGCTGAGCGAGGACTATCTCGGCTGGAGGCTGTTCCATAGGGCCTACCGGCTCCCTGGCATCCTGCAGCATCCGCTGAAACCCGATCGTCAAGGCAAGAATGATGCTGTCGTGCAACAGCTCCTGACATCCAAAGGCGAAAACTCGGCTATGTTACTGTCCTGCGTATATGGCGTGAGGCGTGATGGAGTCTGCCGAATCGACCCGGCCAATCTTCTTTATGTATATTTCCTGGCCCTTTTGCGCGCATTTTCAGTAGATACAACGCATCACCGCCGTATTCTGGTGGTCACATTTGACGAATTCTGCAATGACGCGTTCGCCAGGCTGCAAGCTTACATCTGTGGCCAGAAGCCTTGTCCAACATTTGCACAGGCGTCGCTTTCGAGCTCTGGAAACGTTTCCACCTGTATCCGTTGCATTCACGCACCCGAAGACCTACCAATAGCGATCTCATGGTTTGAATCCTCGGATCGTGATTTCCGTGTCAAGATACTATATGTTGACATCGGGTTCGTCTCCCCGGAATCCTTCGTCGAGGTCCTCAAACAGGCCGATCTGCCTACTATATTCGAAGGCCAGCACACAGCATCAGTTGTTGCATCATTGGGAAAACCATACTTCAAACTCCAGGATGCAGTAATTAATAGTCCTTCCCAAGTCCTTCGGATTCCGGACGACACCTATCGGCACGGTGATGTGATTGACCGGATCCAGGCGGCCAGCCATGACCTTCAACGTGGAGCACTCGGTGAAATGGATATCAAGCGATCCATTGAGCGTGTCTCTCATTTAGTCTTCGAATGTACAGATCCTGCTAGTCCTTTGAGCACGTACCTTGATGACCTAAAGTTATATTACCGACAAAGGGGAGCGGACAAATTCGAGACACTCCTGAGTGCGTGGAACAAGTACGGCGTCTTCAATAAGGCGGAGGCCATGAAAGGAGACTGTGTCAATATCAACCCTGCTGACTCAGTGAAGTCAAAACTACATATTGAAGAGGCGAGAGAGCTGCTTTTCCAGTTAGGTCTCAACTAGAACTCGGTCACTAGCATAGTCACCATGGTTACAGTCACAAAGGGAGTGTCTTACCACTGGATTGGAATGCCTTGTGTGTATCTAGAAGGATGTGTGCTCCTAGTATTCCGACTTTCTACCATTGCAATATTCTACATCACCTCCTGGCCTTTCTCAGCTTTCAAGACCTTAAGTGGGTCTGAGGGATCATAGACAGCTAAAGCCCTAGAAATATGTTTTGATTTGACGGTACGTCAAGTCTCTAGCTCGGGACTACATGACAGATGGTGTTGGAAAAGAGCAAGCCTCGAGCGAGATCTTGAAATAAAAAGGGTCATGTCGAAGAATGAATCAAGAGTCCTCGTGCAGGGTATCTCGGTTATTGTTGACAGCATGATCACGTCCAGTTCCTTCCATGCCCAACAAAACCACGTTCAACAACCTACTCTTTCCCTTCAATGTGAACGGTGGCCGTACCCTTGTCGTTCGATGCTATTATGCCCTGCTCCTTCAAGTCTGCAGCAGCAACTTGACCGACATCAACAGCGTCCTCGCCGTCGAAATACTTGGCAATTTCCTCCATAGGGGTGTATCGGGTTTCAATGAGGAAGCAGTAAATCACGAACACTTCGAATCCCAGGAACACACAGTACACAATGTAGTACTTCCAAGCCAAGGCATCAAGGGCGATGGCATTGATGTACTGATTGAAGAAGAGAGCAGCAGTGACGCAAAAGTTGAGCCAGGTGAAGCCTTTGGCTCGGAGTCCGTAGGGGAGGATCTCCGTTGTATAGTTCGCCATAAGGCCGGACCTATCCAGTCGTCAATGGGGATTCGGAACATGGCAGCAGGGTACTCACTTGATATCATAGAACACTCCATACAGGAAGGTGAGGAACACAAACGCATAGCCGAGCGCTTTGTTTGGCGCAATCTCATACCGCGCTGACACAATGGTCCAGGCGTTGAAGACGACGAATGTACCAATCGTTGAGACCAGATACACTGGTCGTCGTCCGAGAATGTCGATGAAAAAGGCAAAGACAAAATTGACGACCAAGCCCTCGGTCTTCATGCCTGCATTGATACCAAGCTGAGTCTGGGCGTCTTTGATTCCGACGCTATCCATGACATATTTGAGGTAGTAGGAGATAAGACCATTCCCACTCCATTGACTAAAGAGACCAAGCGCCGTAATCAAAGCAATCCGCTTGCGATTTCCCTTGGACCGCAAAAAGTCTGCCCAGCCAGTGTGACCGATTTCTTTGTCCAGGGCGATAGCTGCTTTGATTTCCGAGTATTCAAGCTTCACAAACTCATCATTGTGGTCACCTTCGGCATGGTACTTTACCAGGATCTCCAGAGCCTCTTCGTGTCGTCCTTTGCTCATCAGCCAACGAGGGCTCTCGGGCATCCACCAGATGCCGGCAATAATGACTACGGTGCAGATGGCTTGTAGTAAGCTCGGCAAGCGCCATGACCAGTCACTCTACGAAAGTATATCATTAGCATCTCAGCATCCTGTGCAGAAACGTTGTGGTGAACTTACCGAGATCTGTAGAGTTCCAAGGGTCACCCAGCTGGCAATGAATGCTCCCGAATGGTACGACGCTCCACTCAGCGTGACGAGGATGGCCCGATCTTGAGGATGAGCAATCTCAGCAATCAAAAGAGGCGCACTTCCTAGGACGATACAGTCCCCAAAACCGAGGATGATCCGGGCCGCGACGAACATGCCGAAATTCCTGGCACCGGACTGCAGCCCGACAGCGAGTAACATGACCAGGCAGCCAATAACCAACCCAATCTTTCGGCCTGCCCAGTCGATCAGGTATGGGACGATGAAGAGACCGATCAAAGAGCCGAGACTCATCGACGCATTGAAGAGACCGAGAATAGAGCCGCGAGGATGATTAAAGTAATTCCGCCAATAGGACAGGCTCTGTAGTCCGTTCATCATCGAGCCGTCAAAGCCATTGGCCGTATTGGTGAGAATGAGAATGACGATGAAAATATAGAGCGTGCGCATGTTCCGTCGCTTCCACCAGGGGAGACGAGCGAACTCCCTGCCCGCGAAGAAGAAGTGACCTTTTGGAGGCTTTACAGGGAGGACCCTTTGGCTCTGCTTGGGAGGTCGAAGTCGGAAGCCCATGTTGAAGGATTGAGATGGCAAATCAGTTGAAGTTCAGATGACAGACACAGTCATACAGTATGGAAGAAGGATGGCCTGACTCAAGAAGCCCGGGAATGGCCTCTTGTATAGTATCAGAGCATCATAACAACATGGCTAAGAATATCGTGAATTGACCGGTTATACAGGTACATTCAGCCGGGATCAACCCCGCATTTTGGAGATCATGTCCACGGGGAAATAAACAGCAATCCAGATCCATTATTTATCAAAGGAAACGGACAGGATTCCATTCGTAATACGGAGTGGCGTGCTGGGATCTCCACCGGGAGAATACTCCGTCCAGCTTGAATGGGCAATACTCGGCAAGTAACAAAGACTCCTTGAGCCGATGCCCAGAGCCCAAGGATTTCCAAGACACGCCAATATAACAGACTTCCATAAAGGGTTACTGGCAAACAAATAACAAGACAGTCCAGCCAACCAGCGATGCCCCGAGAATAGGCTGAATTCGCATTGTTTCAGTTCGATCCCTGCGATTGTTGGCAAGCCAGCGCCATGCTTCTGAGCGCAAAGTAACGGAGACAGGTGGACGTGACTTTGGCTTTGCCTGAGGTAAATTGATGTATTCAGTTCATAGGCTAATTGAGGTCTCGAGGTACGAACGCCATATCATCTAGCAAATCGTGAGGTTTCCAAACTGAACTGCCGTATCTGCTGTCTCTGCCACCGCAAAAACACCAATGACCGGGCCTGTAAAATCGGGGCCAGTCAGATCCAGAGTGTCAATCGTCGATGCACACGTCCAATTCGACTGAACGGCATCTCCAACAGTGTAGAATAGCCGATACTCCTGTTCAGTATATTGCATTCGAAACACTACTGACTTGGGGAGACTCTCGAGTGTCTGCCGCTCCTGTCGACAAATCCCCTTTGGCTTGTTGATTACCTCAGTAACAATAGCAAGGTCTGTAGCGTCATAGTATATTCGGAGGAAGCGATGCTCGTCCTTGTAGCAGGCCATTCCAGCCCGCAGCTTTGCCGCACCCCAAGCTGGCTGCACAGCTTCCAGCTTGACACTACTCAATCCATGTAATTGGCGCTGTCTCTTACCGACAAACGTAGGACTGAGCTCAGGATGTGACAGATCGGCGGTTGACGCAGTCAGGGTCAGATAGTCACCGGTACTGCTGGGTAGGGTGTAATTGCTCAGATTGGCATCGCGTATGTAGACGTAGTCAAGGCCGGGATTGGCAATGAGCTGTTTCCCTTCGTCGCTGGCTAGAAGGCCACGCGGTATCAGTTCGACCTTCTCCAGGGAGAGCCAATCTCCGTCCCAGCTCCCTTGCGTCAGGAAGGTCTCTCGGCCCATGATATAGCGGCCATTCTTGTCTTTCCGCACGCCGAGACACGTACACCACCATTGGTCCCTGTCGTCCTGAAACACATCGCAGTGCCCAGTATACTGGATGTACTCGTCGGTGTCTCGCGCTGTGAGTATCGGATTGTTGGGACACCCTTCGTACGGACCCCAGATGTCCGTTGATCGCGCCATGGTCACCATATGCCCTTCATGGGTGCCGCCCTCCGCAATGATCAGATAGTAATAGCCTTTCTGCTTATACAGGTGTGGGCCCTCTGGGTAGATACCACCGGTACCGCGCCATATCGTTCTCTCCTCTGAGAGCTTTCTGCCGGAGCGTAGATCGATCTCGAACATATTGATCGTGGTGAGAGGATCGGATGCAGCGGATCCTTGAATGTATGTCTTGCCGTCGCCATCAAAGAAGAGGCTCGGGTCAATACCATTGAATTCGAAATACACTGGATCGCTCCAGTTGTTGGCCCAGATATCCTTGGTTGAGATGACGAAGTTCTGCCTGGAGTCGCCGGTGGCTGTGCGAACCACATTTGTGCATACGACATAGAAGATGCCGTCCTGGTATCGGATTGTGGGCGCATATAAGCCTCCGGTGGCCACCAGAACTTCACCCGTGGGCAACGGGTGTAGGTCCGTCTCCGATTTGGACAGACTCAGTTGAGATTGGCGATTAATAGCATTTCCTGGTCCTGCATTAGTTTTGCACTCGTAATTTCATGCCTGTGAGGACACAAACCTATATGTCGCCACGAAATGAGGTCCTGCGAGGCATAGATGGGCAGACCAGGAAATAGATGGAAGCTGGAGTTGACGAGGAAAAACCATCCGTCTACTTTGACGACAGACGGATCTGGTGCGAAACCTGGTACGATAGGGTTGATTGACGACATGATAATTGAAACTAATGCTTAAAAAACAAGGGAATTCCAACAGAAACCAATGTCATCAGTGCCAATGGACAGTATTATAACAGGCGGGGTCCGGCTAAAGTCATAGTCACCCCGCAGGATGAATTTAGCTTACAGCCATAATGACATGAATACTAGCGCTGTTTCTCTGTAAGTAGGCTCAATGCAAGTCATGCTCGTTTTCATGGCTTCTACCAGGCTTCTTCCTATCGCTACCACATCGCTATCTTTGATATCGACAACATGTCAGCCGATGTGTGCATTCATCTGCGTCCGATGTTTGACACATAACATCCTTCTATGCCCTTCTACGCGCGGAAAGCAGCAAGACAAGAGTTAAAAATAGAGTAAGCTAACCGGCAGCGGATTTATATTGATATCTGCGTTGCTGCGTTGTTGCTAATTGCTTCGCGGTCAAACGACAAGGGAACTACGTTAAGGGAGTCCTAAACTGGTAGACCCGACCCGCAAATCCACATCAACCCGCCTAATCTGCACTTTGGATTGGGTAAGGATGGGCCCTAATTCAACCTTAGATAACTGGGTCAACCTGACCTAATCTACATAGATGTAGGTAACCATTAGGTGCAGGTAACTTAGGGCCGCCTAGAACTAAATCACTAATATGCTTATTATCTTATCTAGTCTTGTCTGGCTAGATAGGGCAATATTTTTATATATATAGATGAAGAATAGTAATATGTATCTATATATAAAATAAAAAAACATTCGGTTTACCAGGAAACATCAGGGTTATGGTAGATTCTAGATTTCAGATGAGGGTGATCAAGATGGTCGTAAGGTATATATATCACTGCGTTGCTTTTACGCTAATTTTAGGGTCACCCCTTAGCCCCCTATATAAGGTTCTTCAGCCTATACAATATGTAATATTTACTATGCATATAATGACTTATTACATTATCATATACAGTATACAGTATATAGATATCCTAGTGGTGTGGGTAGAATACTAGAAAGGAAATGGTGATCTAAATACTAGATGTCGCCTGACTAGACAGTATGGACATATTAATTATCCGCAATCCAATCCATATGGGTATAAGCGTGGGTTAATAGCTGGTGGATCAACCCTTAATCCGCATGGGTTAGACCAAAGATACCTTGGTGTGGATCAATCCATATCCAATCCACAACCAGTGTACTCCATAGGGGTTGGTGTCTTTATCAAGGACACTAACCCAATTGGCGTTAGATAATGCTTGCAGACGTCGTCGCAAATGACTGTACTGCTAGGCAACAATAAGCCACAGTCAATGTCGAGTTGGCGAGCAGAGGATCTGGCAAGATCGGCTGCCGAAGATAAAGAACCTTTTTGAAACCACCAACCATCTCAGTGTATAGCAGATATCTTCCTTTCAGCATGGAAAGTAATTCCCATGTTCGAGTCCCGCTCGATTCCTCTCACAGTCGACTTCTACACCAAGACGCTGGGATTTGAACTTGCGAGCGTCAAACCTGAGGACAATGGATCTGAACTATATTTCTGCTCTCTGTTTGTTGGCAAGAAGGCGGATGCGAATTTCTTTATCTCGAAGGTGACACCTGAAACATTCAAGTCATCACACGCCATGATCGGTCTGGGAACTCGCGAGCTCGACGATTATTACCTCTATTTCAAAAGTCAAATCAGAGTGGAGTGTTCCGAGGACATCGAAGACAAGCCTTGGGGCTTCCGACAATTTACAATCAAGGACCCCGATGGAAATTCACTCACGTTTTTCAAATTCCTGGAAGGGGGAAACCGAGGCAACGAATAACTTTGGGAGCTCGTGAGGGAGTAGGCTACGGACGTATTTGCCTAAGAGATGAAACCTGACGATGCTCTTGCACAGACAGACGCCATAAATCAATGGTAGTGTCAACACCTTCCGTCAGTTTCAACAAGCTATCGAGCTTTCTGCCAGCAAGTGGAATTGTCACCACAATATGATACTAGATGCTTTCCCATGACCTTCGCCTATTTGGGTTTAATTCCACCGTACTTTTACAAATGTATTCCATGCCCCCAGGGAGGGTGAGAAAATATTAATAATGTCTGCTTCTCTGGCAGCACCATCACATTAATGCCTCCACCACAAGCAGCGACGCGGAACGGATAGATTGAGTTCTCATCACAGCCAAGCAAAACTTCATAGTGGACTTGGTGCCAAGTGATCTCACAGAAGCTCACTTCCTGCACATGGTATATATTATCTTCTCTACACCTACCACTTCTGACAAATCTCATCCGACAGAGAGCAGTGGAAGTCTGTCGTTACATTGCACTAGTGCCTGTGTTGCTAACCCTGTCTCCGACGACGGGCCAGGCAAAAATCCACACAAACGGCCACTGATAGGATGAGCCTTATACCACTTCGGACGGTCAGCATGCAATGTAATTTGGGAGAAAAGACCGAGGAGTCTACCTACAGGCAGGCAGCACCCACCCAGAGTACATTACCTACCCACGTACTTGCCTCATCCACCCCACGAGAGGGCTCATAATCCCGGGGTGGATTGGATATGAAATAATTAAGAACCGCACCTGGAAGCAGGAAAAGCCCAATCAAATCCAGAGTCAGCTGTCCTCCGCCAGACAAGCGTGGAATAGAGCGACTCTTGTCAAGTAGAACCCCGACTTCTAGCGCATCAGCGCAGAGAGCCCAGACAGCCTAGCAAAGGTGGTTAGTTTCGTGCGTGTGGTAGGGGTAGGAAGGCTGAATACAGACGGCCACATAAGCTACTGGGTAAGTTTCATGGTAAATCTCAGTCAAACTACCGAGAAAGACGAGCAAGACAATATTGACGAGAATGCCTGCTATGCGCAATACCATGTGCACAATGGCTGACTTGGAAGGATATCGTGGTCGTTGCGGCATTTCGTTGGTGTTTTGGTCTGTCTTGCCAGACATCCCCTTTTTGACTCAGGGTTTCCGCCAGATATACACGAAAACTAGGTAGTATTAAGATCATATTAATAGGGAATAAAGAACACTACTCCCTTGGCATCCTTGGCGTTCGTGTCGGATGGGTGACCCTGGTCTAGTTGTATAAGCGATGTAACCGAGGCTTGGATATAGCTTCTTTCCAAGAGTTCGCTTAGAGACCAGGACTTCCAATTAGAGATGGTTTCAAAATAACTAATTAAGTTGCATGGATTGTATGCAGGGCTAATTATCATCTCTGGCTCTCAAGATATCAGTCAAAGTGACGCTGAATAGCACTCGATACCTAGCTAGGGAGGGTTGGTCAAAAGGTATAACTACAGTGCTTGCTGCTGGATGGAGAGCAGGTCTCTAACAAACTCACTCTTTTATTACCATTCACTCATTTAGCACTTTCTCTCATGTGTGGTTTAAAGTCCTGGGCCATCGCCCTATTAGCCTGGGGTCTCCTGATATTTCAGGTGCTTGCACAACCCATCTACTTAGTTGTATATTCAGAACCTAAATCTGATTCGTCTTTTAGATTGAGCTCTAAATAACGTTCTTCACATTAACATTGGCGCAACCTTGCAGCATCTGTAATCACATCAGAGTGCACTTAAAAATGATCAAGCCATTACTCCAAGGTTACGGAGAGAAAAGAGAACATTACTCATTTCTAATCCTATGATTATAGCTAACACACTCTCATTATGTACGCACAGAGTGCCCAGAGTGCGGTCCAAGTATACCGATTATGCAACCACAGTCTTACCGAAGATACTCACAACGAGATACTACATTCATTACTCGTCATACACGCTGATTCCACACACATCCTATCTCTATAAACCAGCTGTCTCTGCTGCAGATATTGCTACTAATCAGAACGTGTTGTTCGAGTCTATATGCAATCAAATGGGGTCACTCACCAGCTGGCCATCGATATATAGATCTCAACTGTGCGATACGGGGACGCTCGGAAGCAGGATATGCTGTATGTGTCCCCAAGCTCTCCCTATTTTTGTTCAATATCTCCCTTTGTACCTTCTGCCAGATTATGGAACTTCGGTGGCAAACTCCTCGGGCGTTTTGCAATGAATTGGATAAAGTTACGGCTATTCATCAGTAATCCAGAATGCTCTGGGTCATTTTATCTATCGTTATGTGGAAGAGTTCTGGATCTTGTGTTTCCAAGGTATAAGTACCAGGACGTCGGGAAAACACCATAAGCTCAAGACACAGCTATCAGTATGATCTGCCTGTTACGGCTAAGGTACGGCTTGGGATGCCACACGAAGCAAAAGCGTCGTCGGACAAATGATCTCTATTTTTGGAAGGTTTGGAAGGGTTTGCCTTGCGGGGGCATGCTGCCTATTTCTTCCCTCTAGATAGTTTCTTTCCTTGTCTTCTTTCTTAGTTTCGTTCCCTTTGATTCAGCAATACTTAAAATCTTCGCTCCAGATTGCAACCACTGCCAGTGTTTAATTTTCGTGCATGTTCGATAAGCTAGAACAACAAGATCCGAAAGTCCCACTGGCTGAACTGACCTTCTTAGAGATCCCTAATATTACCACTGTGTATACTATACTATATGTATTCCATAATTAGGGCCTCTGCTTTGCCGGCTCCTCATTACACCACAATTTGCTCATAGCTCCATCGTGTGTGCAAGATACCTCCACATTGTGCAATTCCTGATCTGCCAATCGGGAACCACTTCCATTGCTGTGTCATTGGTCTGCAGCCGGAGTTGCGAGCCCGACAAATTTCCCCAAGTCTCCCATTCTGGCAAGTCGGAGTGTTTATAAGTGTTCGGATTCAAGTTTCGCACAAAACTCGTCCAGTACCCCATGACAACGGGCACAATGGGAGCATTAGTAGTGTAGTAAGAGCTTGCAGCCCAGCCCGCCTGTCCTGGACCAAAGACTGCGCTTATCTCGAAGGTGTGGGGAACCCCGTAGCCACCAGCCACAATCTCCGGATCGAGCACGTTGTACCGGTAACTCCACACCTCAGCAGCGCTAGCAAAGCGGGCTACAGCGCTGGCCATCTCGTTGGCAGGGCAGGCAAATGTGGCATCACCATACGCAGCCGAAGCACTAGGGAAGAAGGCTGCGTGGCCAGGGAGCGGAGCCATATTCGCGTATTTGTGACTGATCTCTTCTAGCTGAGTCTCTTTGAGGTGGGGGTAGTTGGAGCGAAGGAAAGAAGAGACCTCTGCGGCGCTAGACGCATTGTTGGCAAACCATGAGCCCTCGTTGGCAACGTGGCCCACCAGCATGGGCACATGGGCGAACTGGCCGGTCGCGAAGAGGGTATGGAGTTGGTCGGGGATCAAGTTGCCATCAATGACGGGTAGCCAGTAGAAAAGCGGTAGGGGGTCGCCAGGTCTGGTGTCAGGAAAGGCAGAGCCGCCGCTCGCCGCCTGAAGAGCAGAAAGGCTCATCTTTCGTAGACAACCCACAGAGGAGCAGCCAGTCGATCCCATCAACCGCTGATACTGAAACTCCATCTCCGAGACAGTTCGAAGTGTTGGCCAAAACGGACTCTCCAGGATTGCTCCGACGAAAAAGCGCTCTTTGTCGCGGCCTCTGTAGGCCGTGAGGTGATGGGATACGGAGCCACCTCCAGCTGACGAGCCTTGTATGACAACATGACTCGGATCGCCACCGAACTAAAGTAAAGATCGTGGTCAATGTCTGTAGTTTTAGCAGAGATCCGTCAACGCACCTTGCCGATATGCGTCTGAACCCAGAGAAATAGCTGGCGTTGGTCGAGAAGGCCGACGTTTAAGTCGGCCTCGTGCCCTAAACAGTTACTGGCGAGGAACCCAAGGACGCCGACGCGGTAGTTGAACAATACTACTATCATGTTACCACCGGAAGACCGAATGATCTCTGTGCCGTTATAGTTTGGATTCCCCATTGCTGCGTACCCGCCACCTTGAATATATATCAATACCGGCAGCTTAGACTCTGGAGTAGCTTCTGAGGGTCTGAACACATTCACAAAAAGGCAGTCCTCATCTAGACCGTTGCCAGGTTGCTGTCCGGTACCCGGGCAGAGAGCGCCAAACTATAATGAAGCAAGTCGGGTTAGTCCAAGCTTCGGTATTGCTACCGACAGCATTCTTTGGGACATATCCTACCTGGGAGGCGTCTTGTTCTTCGTACTCGTACTCTGGCTCCCGTGGCGCTCTAAACCTGAGTTCACCGACAGGTGCCCGTGCATATCGCATCCCCAGGAACTGATCCACACCCCCTGGAAGTCTGACACCACGGTACTTCGAGTATCCAAGGTCAATGGTTGGAGAACCTGGCTCACTATTATTGCTGGAATGTGTCACAGCCAAGGAATTCGCTATGCTAGCGAGATAGATGCCCGCTGCGAGGAGCGTGACTAGTGCCATATTGTGTTTTTGATCAGCGGACTCCAAGGCCGCGAATGAATATCGTGCAGTCGATTGTTGCAATCCCAGCGCATTCATTTTAATTTCAAGCCATCCTCCAGTTTCACGACAAATTTATAGGTGCAGATACATGAAAAGCAAAAAGGTTCAAAGCACCCAAAGGATATAGCCTAAATCTGCGGTACGTTACTTTGTTGTTGGCGTATTAATTTGGTTCATCCAGCGCCAAACTCTAATCTCATTGAATCGAATATAACCTTATACAACGTGAGGAGCGGATGTGCTGTCCATTCCCACCGGATAAAAGCGTGCTGCTTTTAAGAGACACCGGGAATCGACTGCAAACGGCCGCAAGCTGTGGATGCAAGAGACGAATTTATGTGGTGATCCATTCGCCCGAGCATAGCAAACTAGGGGAGACCGTTGATAGGGTAGGATAGACCGGAGCGATGAGTATAGGTTCCTCGCAGGAGTAATACTGGTAAGTAATGGCTTGAGACTGCAGAAGCTCAGGTCTAACTACTGTTCGCCATTGTCTAACCGGCGACATTGCTCTCTCCGTTAGCCCCGGGATTCAGCAAGCCTGGTTGGTTGAAAAGCCTTATTCTTTTCTGTAGTCCGCAGTCTACCCGTGGGGTCGTTAGATCTTTACGTACTTCAGGAGTCTCAGTGCAATGCCGCCACGTCAATGCAAGTAGATCGTAACCAAAACTGGGGGGAAAATCAAAGTAAATCTCCGATAATATAGCGGCTCCGTGATGTGATCGGACAAATGGGGCCAGGGATTAGCTCCGGCGGGTCCAAATTTGCGGATCGATTGAAGAGAAAGCCAAATGTACTAGGACAGATTAATGTACCCCACAGATGGCTCCGGTACCTAATGTTACGGCAGCGGAAGTGCCAAAGATACCGGATTATTAGTATACATAACAGCAGAAAAAGCGAATCGCGGGGTATAAGACATGTTCTTGCCGTAAGTTATCGCATGTCTCGACATGACCACTAGACTGAGGCCCTAAGTCGGTTATATAGAACATAACATTTCACGTGCTACCCGTGTCTGTCGCCCCCGTCGTTCTTATACCGTATGAAAGGAGCAACTATTAGCATTGGGTTTGATCTAACGAGCTGTGAGAACAAGGAATATTGTCGACTGAACCAATATGAGACCGCGAAAGCGTGCCATGCCTGCCGGTGGAGTCACTCTCCCCTCTTGCGGCCTTGTTCGCATAGGGGACGATGCAAGAGGTAAAGGAGTGAAAGCACAAGTAATAATATCAACCTTTGAATGATATTGGACCTTTCTTCTAGTTGATTTTTGTTATATAATGTGCAAGTCGAGTTACGAACACAGTTGGTCAAGTGAGATCCTTGCCGATGTAGTAGATTTTTCTTTCTTTTCCTCCGATCGCAACCATCGCCGTGAGGGGGGAAGTACACACACACTTTTGTAAGTCCACACAACTGAATTAAAGCTGCTTTTCACGGTCATGTAACTTTCAGAGTTGGGGTCCATTACTTCAACTCTTCAAGCATGATTTGAGAATTGCCCCAATATGACCAACAACCGGCCAAATGGGTGTGGTCAATCCTTCTCTATAGCATCGTATTTTCACACTGATTAGGGAGCGAGACGGATGCGAACCCTTTCTTTGTGAGCGCTGTTACTGTGAAGGTGGCCACCGAAACATCAAAGGTTCACAGGTCCTGATCGCTAGGGAATTATCTCCACGAATCAACGATGCTTATTGCGGTCTCAGCACACCCGCTAGGCAAAGTATACGATCGATTAGGGTCACTTTCCCATATAACACTCCCATCCTGCCCCTTCCTGATGAATTTGTACTGGAAATGGGTACCGGCAGGCAAATCCAGCTTCACACTCCACACCGGGTTCGAAGAGGTGTATCCGCTAGCAGACAGTGCAACCGCTCTAGAAGTGTCCCAGTTCCCAAGCTGGTCGATTGAACCGGAAATGAAGATATTCTCCCCATACGAGGTGGCCACCCGCTCATTGAAAACGACTGGAAGCGTCGTGGAGGGAGCGCAGGTGCCAGTAGAGGTAGAAGACACTGTCGGGGTGGCCAGGCTAGAGGTGGCCGAACCGCCGCATAGTCCGCTTCCAGATACCCAAGCGGCTGGAACGAGCACACGAGGGAGACCAGATGCCATTGGGACAGGTAGGTTGCCGTTTGAGTCGACTTGGACGGAAGAGCACGTGTACAACTCAGTCAATCTTGAGCCGGACGAATACCCATGGCTGTTCAAGTTGAGAGTGTACGAGCCGGCGTTGGAGCCGGAATTCGTCAGGACCGTGATGACGTTGGAGCCTCCGGAGCCCTTTTTCATCGCGATAGTGTGGCTATCTGTGTAGAAGGGATTGTTCTTACAGATTTAGTATGGTGGTTACAATGACAGGCTGCCTGACTTACCCTGGCCGGGAGATAGTTCAAATCCTTTGAGATGGCAAGTCTGCGGATCTTGTTTGTCGTGGCGATGAACTTGTAGAGTTCCGAGTTGGTGGAATATCCAGAAAGCCACAGAGCTTCACGGTTGTATGGATCCGCGCCACCGGAATAATGTTGCTCTTGGCCCGAGTAAATGATAGGAATGCCGTCAGTGAGGAATATATAGGCAATCACGCTCTTGGCTTGGGATATGTCGCTGGTATAACTGTAATCGTTAGCATAAGCATCATAGGGCCCTGGGGCGTAGCCTACCTTGGAAATCGGGGATTGTCATGGTTCTCGACAAAATTCCCAAGGAGAGTGGGATCCTTGCAGTTAGAAGCGACCGAGCTGATCATATTTGAAAGGCTACTGATGCTACCACTCGAGGATTTGAAAGCGTTAACGAGTTGGTAGTATCTATGGCGTCAGATGAGGTTTGCGCGAGACGGCGGGCAAACTTACATTGGGTAGTTCATGACAGCGTCCAAGTAACCCTGGTAACGACAGGTATATGCAGGATCTCCATGGAGAATTTCACCAACAGAATAGACTCCAGCAGCCTGCGTGTAGCCACTCCAAAAGTCCTTCTCGACATGCTTGGCGGTGTCGATGCGAAGTCCGTCGACTGTTCTTCTCAGATATCGGCATGACAACAACGGAAAGACAAGACTTACCGGAGTAATTTGCAACGAGATCCTTCACCCAGTCATACCATATTTCCCTCACTGCCGAGCTTTGTGTATTCAGATCAGTCAGAGAGACCACGCTATCTCCGAGATAGCAATTTTCCACCTGCCATTGATCATCATAGTTGTTGATGGGGCAGTAGGAGTGGAAGTAGGACGCTGAATTGAAAGGTGTAAAGGTACTAAAGTCTGTTGAGGTACCAGGGCCGTTGAACCCCTACATATCATGCTGTGTGAGAAGCTGAACAGCTGTTTGATTAAGACGATGACACGTACCATGTGGTTGGCCACAACGTCCATCATCAAGTACATTCCCCGGTCATGAAGAGCCTTGGACAATGCCCGAATATCATCGGCGGTGCCAAAATGCGGATTGACATTATATCTACGGAGTATGGGATCAACATTGACCTCGGTCACCTGCAGCTCACAGGACCTACATATTCTGAGGCCAGTACCCGTGGAACCCTGTTCCCTCGGGTGTTGTCTGCGGGATTTGCTCGACAATTGGCGTGATCCAGATAGCGGTAAACCCCATGCCTTGGATATAGTCGAGCTATTTTTTGGTCAGAGCTTTTCATAGATAAATTGCAAGGCTGTTGACCTACGTGATCAATGATGCCTTGCCAAGTTCCGCCGCAATACCCCTGTCATCGTTAGTACCAGACCAAAATCAAAGGACGTCAACATACACGTTGTCCGACATCGCAAGCGGCAGTGGTGGAGCCATCTGTCCGGGCAAATCGGTCCGTCATGAGAAAGTAAATCGATTGATTGCGCCATTCGGCTGCATTCAATGCCAGTACACCTTTCCCCAGCAAGGGGATTGTCAATGCAATAGTAAGAAGATTCATGGTGGTAAAACTGCCCAGAGCCAAAACTGATCAGTTTCTAATGCTTGCTCGCTGATAGAAGATTATTTTTGCGATATCTGAGCCCTTTTATCTGCCTAGTTCGGGTTTTATATCTGGATTGAAGGACAAGGTCCATCCTGCCGAGATTCGACGTCAGTCTCGGAAAGACAACAGCGGCACTGGATTTTTGTTTGACGGACTTTTCAACCTATCACAAATACCTTCTCACGGTAAGTGCTCCGTGACGAAGTCAGACATTGACGTGTATCCTTCCGTGTGGTATAGCATTCCCTGGCATGAGGGTGCAATAATCTACCTCGAATGGGGTCTGTTTGGGATATTCATCCGGTCATACATGTGCTGATCATCTTCTGCAATAATATGCCTATGCCGTCCTTGCAGCAGTCCACGCGTGAAAGGGGTGCCCCTTGGCATTAGACAACGCATTTGATGGACCCCTTGCCAAATCCCCGGCTCTGGAGAGAAGACCCCACCTCGGAAAACATACGACATAAAATAATCAATACAATTGCACTAACTTCAACGTCTTGACGAATCGATCTCGGACCGAGCACTCCAAAAGAACAGATAGGTGTCCCGCATTGGCCAATAGCGTGGTTTGATTTCTCGTGGAGAACAATGAGGAAACGGGGGGGTTTCATCCTGCATCGTCGTCTCAAATCTTGGCGGTTCCAAGGGGCCGTGTGTGAAATATTAGAATTCATACGAGAGCATCGGCATCGTCAGGGTGACAGGAAATGGAATGGACGGAGATTAATCAGGGTTGGAGGCAAAATGACAGTGCTCTGGCAAAACTATGGTCAGAAACTGTTGTAGAGTCTTGATCTGAAACTGGACCACTAGTAACAGGAGACTGTTAAACAAGACAGAGGAAGGCAACGCTCTTTTGGCTGTAATGGGTGAGACCTTCTTGGAAATAGCCATTCACTCTTAGCCTAGTAGGGCTGGACTACTGCATTATCTTAAAAAAACCAGTACTGATGTAGGCTCTGCCTTGAAGCACTGATAAAAGAAGGCTTGTGTTCATCAATAAGGCTGCTCATCGAAAAGGCTCTAATTAACAGTTCTCGAGTTAGTTTGTACTAGTCGATTCCTCATATTGAGATGTACTTCCCCAACGATGATTATCCACAACCGCCGACAGATCATGCCACCATATAGGGAGGACATAATAGTTAGTATGTTAAATTATCTACATCAGAGCGGCATCATCTTGTGCATCAAATCATTGCAGAAGCTTGAGACTAGGTTATGTAAATCAAAGGCCAACCTTGTTAGGGTGAGCGTTTGGCTAATACGGCCAAGAATGGCTCTTGGATAGAATCTTAACTGACATAAGTCTCCCTCTTGTTATGTAAACAATAATTCTTAGCTTTTGTTCAAAGGCTAAGGTGCAATCTTTCAGTTTTTCTAAGTACTGAAGCTAGAGAGTTTCCTTCACTTTATCTCCATGATGACTTGTCTGTGACCGTCAACCAGGTCGCCACTAGTCGACGAATGCAATGAACAGCTCGCTACAGACGATGGGCATATCAAATGACCTCTCCTTCATCGCGAGTTAGGCCGGATCGAGCGGCATGTCGCTGCAATGCGCATTTGAATGCCGTTACTCAGGGAATCCGCTCTGATAATTTGTTGTACATGAACGACCAAGAAAAGACATGAGGTTGTGTACCAACTCGGTCCGACATGAGCGCTGAATGAGATCATTGGAGAAGATCTCATTACTCACCCAGTTCAAGAACCTGTCACCATTCTCCTACGGTGGTGATTGGGTCAGGTGGAGCCGAATACGAAGCGCCACATGGCTTTAGCATACTCCCTGACTCAAGAATAAACTGCCATTACACCATGGAGTATGTTCGGGGAAAGATCTCGGTGGATGAGCGAATCATTGGGCGAGAACGCCTTAGGACCTTGAGAATTAATAACCGGCCCCCCGATGATACCGCGAATCTTATTAGTGATTACTTGATAGACTTGGAGGGGAATTTGTAAGCTGTTGAAGTCCGGGCTTACCTCTATCAGCCATCCCCGTACACGAGTTCCAATTCCCAAATCCAGTGTCAGGGCGGGCATTGGGCGGAGATTTGGCGGACACTGTGTACATTTAGTAGCTAGGCATGTTCTGTGTTGCGGAGAAGGAGAGCTCTACCATTAACTCCAGGTTACCCTGGCCGATCCATCCACTTGGTCCCGACGTCGCACATTGCGGAGGTATAAGGCTGCCGGTTGCCCCAGTCAAAACCAAAACCACAACCATCTCAGAAGATCTAGTTCCAACTGCTCAGGATGGTCGGTCTCTCCAAGCATATGTGCAGCCTCTGGCTGGTTACTGTTGCTCATTGCTTGACCCTTCCTACTGCGACCAAGACCTCTGCGAGTTCTCAGTACACCATTCCCTCATCGGCCTCCAACGGCCAGAACGTGCTTGCCAATATTGAGGATCCCGAAGCTGTTGATGCGCAAGATGTCTGCCCGGGCTACAAGGCGTCGGATGTCCGCCATACCAGGTCCGGTCTAACGGCCACTCTCGAGCTGGCTGGAAAGGCATGCAACGTTTACGGAACAGACCTGGATCGTTTGACTTTCGCGGTTGAGTACCAGGCGGCCGACCGCGTCAATGTTCAAATCACCCCGGCTAATATTGATGCCTCCAACTCCTCTTGGTATATTCTTCCAGAAAGCCTGGTTGCCAAGCCCAAGGCTGCGGGCGGCATGTCACTGGGAAGCAGTGACCTAGAGATTGCCTGGTCTAATGATCCCACTTTCAATTTCAAAGTGACTCGGAAAGCAACCGGCGACGTGCTCTTTAACACCGAGGGCAGCGTCTTGGTGTTTGAGAATCAATTCCTGGAGTTCAAGTCCTCCCTACCGGATGACTACAACCTCTACGGCCTGGGCGAGCACATTACCAGCTTTAGACTGCACAGCAACCAGACCTTGACAACCTACGCGGTGGATATTGGTGACCCTTTTGATACGTGAGTTACCAGCGCACTTAAACGGGTGTTTACTGATTGGCGAGAAGGAACTTGTATGGCGCCCATCCCTTCTACCTTGAGACTCGATACTATGAAATCGGCTCGGGTAACCGGACATATACCCCAGTCTCAAGCAGGACTACCGATCGCTCCAAAAAGTACACTTCATTCTCACACGGAGTGTACCTACGGAACGCACATGGTCAGGAAGTGAAGCTACAGCCAGACAGTCTGACTTGGCGCGCCATCGGTGGCAGTATTGATCTGTACTTCTATGCTGGTCCGTCTCAGGCTGCTGTAACCCAGAATTATCAGGTCAGCACCATTGGATTGCCTGCCATGCAACAGTACTTCACTCTCGGCTATCACCAGTCTCGCTGGGGATATCGTAATTGGGCCGAGCTCGAGGACGTTGTGGACAATTTCGAGAAGTTCAAGATCCCGTTGGAGACTATCTGGTATGTGTTCTCCTGCTGCTGTTTCCACAATGTACTAACGAAATACCAAGGACTGATATCGACTATATGAACCAGTATCGCAACTTTGAAAACGACCAGAACACTTTCGGGTACAAAGAGGGTAGGAAATTCTTGAACAAACTGCACAAGAGCGGCCGCCACTATGTGCCTATTCTCGACACCGGTATCTACGTGCCAAACCCTGAGAATGCTTCCGACGCGTGAGTATCTCGCTATTGTTCAAGTTCGAGTCTCGCTAACCACGGGTAGTTATGATACCTACGCCAGGGGTACAGCGAATGACGTCTGGCTCAAGAATCCGGACGGCAGTCTGTATATCGGCTCTGTGTGGCCTGGATACACCGTTTTCACGGATTTCCAACATCCCAAAGCGGTGGACTTTTGGGCTAACGAACTGGTCAAATACCATGAGAAAGTAGCCTTTGACGGCATCTGGATGGATATGAACGAGGCTTCGTCGTTCTGCGTGGGCAGCTGCGGGTCTGATCTCATTACTCACAATCCTGCCCATCCCCCTTTCAAGCTTCCCGGTGATCCCGGATATCTTCTTTTCGACTATCCGGAAGGGTTCAACGTCACAAACGCTACAGAAGCCGCCTCGGCATCTGCAGCGGCTTCAAGCCAGGACGCGGCCAATTCTGCTACTCAGGGCCCTGTCACATCCACCGCGATCACCTGTCTACGTACAACTCCTACTCCTGGTGTCCGCAATATCAACTACCCGCCTTACGCGATAAATAATGTCCAATCTGGCCACGACCTGGCAGCCCATGCCATCTCCCCCAACGCCAGCCACGTCGATGGGACTCTCGAATACGACGTCCACAACCTGTACGGGCACCAAGTCATCAACGCGACTTACCAGGGGCTCCTAGCCATCAGTCCAAACAAACGCCCCTTCATTATCGGTCGCTCAACTTTCGCAGGCTCCGGTCAATGGGCTGGCCACTGGGGCGGAGACAATTACGCCAAATGGGCATATATGTACTCATCCATCCCCCACGCCCTCTCCTTCTCGTTGTACGGAATTCCCATGTTCGGCGTCGATACATGCGGCTTCGACGGAAACACCGACGAGGAGCTCTGCAACCGGTGGATGCAGCTCTCCGCTTTTTTCCCGTTCTACCGCAACCACAACCGGCTCGCTGCTATCCCGCAAGAACCATACCGCTGGGCCTCGGTCATCAAGGCGTCGCAAGACGCAATGAAGATCCGTTATTCTATTCTCCCGTATATGTACACGTTGATGTATCAGGCTCACGCCACGGGGTCGACGGTCATGCGCGCGCTGGCATGGGAGTTCCCAGATGATCCGTCTCTGGCGGCCGTGGAGACGCAGTTCCTGCTCGGCCCGGCCTTAATGGTTATTCCCGTTTTAGTACCGCAGGCGACTGCAGTTCAGGGAGTCTTCCCTGGTCTGGCGCACGGCGAGAAGTGGTATGATTGGTACACGCAGCGTGAGGTAGATTATGCCCAGCCGGGGAAGAACACGACCATCCCGGCGCCGCTGGGGCATATCCCGGTTTTTGTTCGGGGCGGGCATGTCATTCCAATGCAGGAGCCGGCGCTGACAACACGCGAGGCGAGGAATACGCCATGGTCTTTGCTGGTTGCGCTGGATGACAAGGGGGATGCGGCGGGCCAGCTTTACCTGGATGATGGGGAGAGTATTAGTCCGGAGGAGACTCTTACTGTCAATTTAGTTGCCTCATCCGGTACGAAGCTGGTTGCATCCGTCACTGGCTGTTGGAAAGAACGGAATTATATGGACAGGGTGACCGTTCTGGGCGTTAAGAAGGCGCCATCGCAGATTAGGTTCAATGGCGAGAAGGTCAAATCTGCTGAGTATAATGCCACTTCTCAAGTCCTTTCGATTCACGGTCTGGAGAAGATGACCAGGAAGGGAGCATGGGAGAAGGGATGGGTGTTGGCATGGTGATCTGTTGCAATCAAAGTCTGTGTCAACCGTTGGTTCTAAATAACCTCTATCACGGCGCATGAAATTATAGCCTCATATGCTCTGCCAAATGGCCTCTCAAGCATATCCCGGAGTGTCTCTAGGAGAGGCACTTGGGCAAAATCTCAAGCTTCAGATTTTGTTTCTATGAAGCCCTGAATTGAAGTACTGAATGTGACGACTACATTGCTACCGATCACCCTTCCGCACTGTGTGATCAATCTTACACCTATTCCCATACAGGACTTAAGCATGACTCTCAATATATCATGTATCCTGACTCCTGAGTAGGCTGTCATAGGCAGACAGTGATAATATCGCGGAGGATGCAGTGGAGAACTGTGTTAAGACCAACACTATCCATTTTTACGAGAGGTGCACTTATATTTGGGCACCGCTGCTCTGTGGCTAACTTGCTTCCCCTGCCACTATTCTACCAAGCAAGCACACTACTTTAGCAGCCTAGCATCCATTTGTCCTCTTATATGTGCAATTGTATGCACGTAAGTTCCATGTTTCCTTGAAGCTGTCATAAGAAATTATTGCTAGTCCCTGTCAGTTCTGAGAATTCTTACTCAGGTATCTCACTAAAATAAAAAGGAGAGGTAAACAGGAAAAAACCGTTGGTGGGTGATGATAACCACTCGTTGGGATGTCTGCAACGATGCAATTCAGCAGAAAGCCATCGAAACACGTGTCGAAATTGAGGAGCAAGCATATGTATGATAGAAAGAATGGCCAAAGTGTGAAGCTGGTGCGTATCAAACCATCTTCGAATATTGGTCGTTAAAGGTTAGTGTCCAAACGGCCGCACACGAAAGGTTGCAAGAGTTATGGAATGACCTCTAACGTTATCAACGGATGGAGCTGGCCAGGTATTGCGAACTATTTGGAAGAAAAACAACTTCAAAGAACTGCAAAAGAGCGAGGGAATTTGCGAACCGGATCCGTTTACTTGTTCAATCAGCTGAACGCCATTGCACGCGGATCCATTGGAGACGAAGCCCATATTTCGATGATGTTGACGCAGATTGGGATTGAGAACTCCGTCCTCAAGCGAAATCGACTTTAAAACCCCTCTCCGTTGCTTTCCGTTTTTGCTTTCCTGGAAGCATCCGCGCCACTATACCAGGGATAACAAAGGTGACTATAAATACCAACAGACAAAATGGTAGTGCAGTAGCCAGATACTGGGACAGTTCAACCTGCCCGCCATTAAAGATATTGAGATTCATTCCGTATACGGATGCGATGAAGGACAGCGACAGCAGGATGTTTGTCATATACGCAATCTGATCAATTTTTGTTATAATATGCTCACCGTAGCGTCGATTCCAGCTGTACGGATTTGGAGGATCCGGCGGGCCCCCCGCCCCTCCAGAAGCGCCTGGACTATAGCTCTGTTTCTCAGTTAGGTCGTTCCGAGTTGAGCTATTGGGGCTAGTGAGACCCAGCAAGGAGTCGCGCTTAGAAAGGAGGGTGTCATTTTCGCGCTGAAGTCGCTGGGCCTCTTCGGTTAGAAACGTCAAATCGTCCCTGATTAGTTCAGTGTCCACGCTCCCACGCTCCGGAAGCCTGGAGTGAAGGACGTCGCAGTCGTGCATCGCACGTTGCATTGAGCAGAAGACTTCATGGAGTTGCTCGTAACGGGCGCTCGAGCGAAGGTATCCATTGTCTAGTGCATTTTGTAACCATTCCAGCTTTCCCAGGCGCGTTTCGTCGCTCAGGTTGCCTAGTGAAAGTTCTTCAATCGTTCTCTCTGCGAGTTGAGCGGACGAAGCAAACTCAGAAAGCAATCCAGCTGACTCAGATACAATAAGCGGAAAAACCGAATAGATGACGGCTGCCAATGTTGTTGACGCGTCTTGCTGAATATACGTGGAATACTCCATCGAAGAAGGGATTGCGTCGAAAAGAGTGTTAATTTGGTCCCTCACCGTCTCCCGCAGGTTTGAGCGTAGAATGGCTGCAGTTTGACGGTTGAGTTCGTACTCACTTAGCAAAAGCAATCCTAGATATCTTCAGTATGCTTCAAAATTCAACGCCGATTTTCTCCTACCGGTCCACGATTCTTCTCCTCCCTGTGACATGCTGAAAGAGATGTGCTCTCTGTGAAGTGCGCCATTGTTGTCTATGCGGTAGTAGTTGAACTGCACAATTTGTCGAGCTGCAATGCTTGATGGGATCGAAAGACTGAGAGGTAGATCTTGCCGGGAAAGGAAGAGTGCAAAGAGATCAGGATTCAAATCTAGGCTTGAGCCCAGAAGTCCAACCACGGTGTCAGACAGGCTCTCAGATGAGACCAAGTACAACCTTCTTGCTGGGCGGGAATATCTGAGATAGTGACGTAGTGCATCTACCGACCTGAGTCGTCGCCGGGTGATGATGTCTCCTTGTTCCAAAACGAGGATGTTGACCAGCTCGCTACGACTGCTCTGATGTGGAACATAGGCAGACCCATCCGCGACCGTGGCAATGGGATGGAGGCGGAGAAATTGCCGGATAGAACGTGGGTTGGTGGACTGGATGGCTTCGGTAGCCGGGATACTGTCGAGATACTCATTCTCGCGGTCATGCTCATTGATGGTGATACCCACTGATTGGACAGCGTCCGCAGCTAAGGATCCATTGTCTCTTCTAGGTTCCTCGAGTATTGGCGTCCAGGTGTGAGTTCCAGTTTCTGCCATGGTCATACTTGCCGTTGCCATGTTGGCTGGTGTTCTTTTTTCAAAATGTGTAGACTTATTGCAATGAATAAGGACCGACTATTTCCAATGAGGTAGCTGTGGGCATTTTAAGCCATATTCCCGTCGGAGATGCGCCTTGTGAGGAGCCTTACGGCATCTGTTATATCCCCTGGCACTTCGAGTGTGACCGATGCCACGCGACATCTGAATTCCTGCCCAAATCAGTGATAACTGATTGTATATACGTGGTCTGAGCCCCTTTTAGCCCAAAGAATACGAGACATGGCGCTTTCAGCCTTGCAGACCGTCCTATCCTTTGGACAAGGCTGAATCGACTGACTCACATCCACATCACTGCCAGAAACAGGATCACTCGCACAGAATGTTGTCTCCTAGCCTCTGGGTTGGATGCCCTGCAGGGATTATATTTCATGAGCCATATGTGGCAGACTCTACAACTCCCACAGCAGGAATCCTACCTTCACCCACGGGATACCAACCCAGCCTGTCCACCCGATACGAATACGAAGCGTCGCTGATCCCGCAACACATTCCCTGCGATGCCTTCGAGTGTCCGCAGGACAGTCAAATATTCCAGACGATCTGTCTAACCCAGTCGCGTCTTGCTTTAGTAGTCCTTGCTTGAGACCATGGCGGTCCTCCAGGTATCGGACATGTGCCACATGTCGAGCACGAGCGCATCGACGGCGAGCTCAACCTCCAGAGGCTAGTTCTTTGCCTGTTTACAGCCTCTCGCCACTCAAAGAAGAATCGAAAAACTCCGTGTGAATAGCTGCGAAACTGACCGACCCAGCAGTTAGGTTCATACTGTGCCCACTGAAAACCGCTGTAGTGGCTGTCTCCATCCATGGGATTCGGCGCAAAACGAAAGTTGTGACGGGTGTCGTGCTCAGTTGCGGAGAAGCTATAGGAATGGTCCATGATCCATATCTCCTATCTTAGTATGGCTGCTGAGAAGTAGGTAGGATTCTCTCCCTTTCGCCCTCCTTTCGTGCGCTAGGGTCTGATTGATTGCCTCCTTGGCCAGGGACCATCACCCACTGCAGTGGCTTCTACACCATGGTGGGGCCCATCATTGCAGCTAGATGTCCAGCTAGTCACAGAGATGCCTATACTGTTCGGCAAGGCTATTGTCGAAGGAAAAGACACGCTGGTGCTGTTCCAGTGGACGGCGGAGAGCCCCTGCATTGCCCCCGTATCCGGAATCGTTCCAGCAATGGATAGGCAGCACATCGGGTTCCCTTAGTTCTAACGTTGAGCACTGAATCATCTCTTTGCCTTTTCCGCAATAGGCGCTACCGAAGGGTTTCTTCAATTTGAAGACAAAGCAAAACTTGGTAGTGACAGGCGAAGTATATCACCGGATTTTGACCTGACAGAAGGGGATTCAGCATGCGATGGTTTCTCCATGATAGAACCGCACGAAGTCAGAGCGCAAGGCATCGAGAGATGTCCCAAGAAGCAGTGGACCAGGGTCAGTTGTGAAGAAATATGATAGCTACCTAAGCTGCTCTCCATACGTACCCAGCCATGATCATAAGCAGCAAAAGACAGCGCTTCCAAAGCCTCTTCAGTATTAGGTAGATAAATTAGCTTGTCATAGAGTAGTACTAATAACAACAAATAGACTGCCTACTGACAGTAGGCGACTTAGGAGACTAGCTAAGCTAATAAACACAGGCCATAAAGGCTGAAGCTCTTATACTATGTCAAATTAGTCAGGAGATATTGCTTAGGTATTAACATTTAATACTCATTCATACTCTGCACATTAATAGGACCCGGGTGCACGGGCCTAGATCCAAAGAACATTAGATTATATATATGTACATATATTTATAATATGATTTCATAGTATCCTAACATAGAAATCCGACCCAGGCTAGTATAATCTAATTACTATGTATTGTAATTAAAACCCATTTTTAGAACCCAGACTCAGATGGGTTCTAGTTTCTAGAACCCAACTAACCTATGGGCCCTAGACCGTAGGGGTTTAACCCGGGCTGGGTTCAGATTTTTGGGTTGGGTTTAACCACTCTACTACTATATGGTGATTTAAATCATTCAATACGCCTAGAGGAAGAGAACTGAAACCTAAAACTTCTTAGATGCTTACTGTTAGGATAAAACCATGGATTACTAACATACTGACATACCCAGAGACGTATTTTTGGTTCTGTCTCAATGGCTTGCCGTACTCGTCAACTATCCCGTTGGTGCCACAGGCTCATCAGCACATTCGACTTGAACAATCTCGTGCTTGGTTTCTCCATCGCAACCCGTAATCACAAGCGCGCTTAACCGATTGCCGTATAAACACGCTGAATCCAGTCCGATGGTATACCTTCCCAGTTGCAAACGACGCTTCGCATCGTGTCCGAATATCACAGTAGTCTTGGATGCTAGCTTATCTTGCCATCGGTCCCATTCCATCGCCCAGCCTTCTTCCCCGAAGGTTTCAGCTGGTTCGAAGTCACTCTCGCCATCGGGTGTTCGAACGAGACTCCGCATGTGCATAATAGCGTGTGGATCCTGCGCTTCAAGTGAAATACCAGGGACGAGGCCCGCATGTACAACAATCAAAGTATCACCGAAGGAGGATGTCAAGTTAGGAGGTAGCTTGACGCGCAAGATCAACGGCAAAGCGGCAAGCCAATCGAGCTGGCGGGTCGAAAGTGCCAATGCTGTAGTATACGTTGCTGCGCTATGTTTCCTACCTGCCCCGGTGGTAGCAGATGCGTCTTTGTAAGAGATCTCGCGGTCTTCGACGGTATCCTTGGGCACATCGGCTTCGGGGGTTTCTGGTAGGGCCCGACTGCCAGTCAAGCGTCCAGATTGTAGTAGACTATCGTTTGTGGCTTTGATCTCCGCGGCCGCAGTAAGAACAGCATTGTCGTGGTTGCCTCTCACTGCGCTGGCCCCCAGCTTGATGGCCAAGTCAACAACACCAGGGCTATCGGGCCCTTTATTGACTAGGTCGCCAGTTAGTATGAGATGATCTCCTTTGAGTTTGTCGAAGCCAATTTTATCTAGGAGCGCCTCGAGCGATTTTCTCATCCCATGCACATCGCCTACAATGACTAAGCGTCCGCTAACAGGGCCATTTTCAGATGACGATGGGAAGGACTGCGGAACGAGACTAGTCGGTAGGTCCAAAATAAATGTTGTGATTGGAAATATCTCATCGGGAATTGGTCTAGGGATCATTTTGTCAACACAAGATTTCGGAAGTATGGGTCTTGGTCCCATGGTTAAGACCGGGGCAGAGAGATGTGTCCGAAGAGGCTCCGACGGCTCACTCAACAGGCTTCACAGCCCTGGAGGAGGCGGTGAGCAGATGACATGTACAAGTACAGCGGAGTCACGGGCTACGGCGAACTATAGCTACGGCGGACTATAGCTACAATGTGGACTTTTGAAGCTTTTGTACCTTTTGCCACATGTACTACCTATAGCCACTGCTTCCGCAAAGATGCAATCATAAAATGAATCCTTAGTGACTGTATCAAATTCTCACAGATGGATCCGGTGCGAAATCCACTATGATGATTTAAAAACAGTACTGGGGAAAGACAAGAGACGTATATCAGAAACCAAAGTCCATGAGTGACTAGGAGTCCAGGACCATTATTATTGAGAGTAGACTATGCATGTTACAGGTGAGCGCCGGCTAAAGTCCTTAGTAGCCCCACAGAACTCGACTTATAGCTATAATGACATGGATCTTTGTGCCATCTCCCTGTATGTCCCTCCCGTCCAGTGTTGGGCACATAATGGCCTTCAACTCATCAGGCGCTCAAGACGTCTGCATCGGTGTGCACGTATGCTTGCTTGCAGTTTCCCTTTCAGCAAGCTGACCAGACTCTTGCCTGGCATATTCTCCAGTTCCTGGCATCCTATGATCACAATCCTTTGCGACGTGATACACACTCCTCCAGTTGGTCAAGGTTGCGTGTGCCGATCAGAAACACAAGGTCCAATTGTAGCGGTCCGGACACCGTCGGAGCCACGAAAGGTGAGTCTCGTATCCTGATGGTAGCAGGCGAGAATTGGCTAACTCTTCGTTCTGGCCAACAAGGCTCGGAGCACCATGTACATATGTATGTATCATGTTTGGTCGGTGAGGTAGATGGGGTGTCAGAACCGCATGCGCATCGATCAACAGGACTGTCGTCTCCTGGCCGTACATGGACGAGCATCGAGGCCGACAGTGCCGTAGTTGCGAATCAAGTGGTTGCCGTTCTCCTCTGAACCTTTGCTGTGACACCTTGTTGAGGACGCACACTGATATAGCAAATGTCCTGTGCAGAAATTCTTGCATCATCCACTGTGAGCGGAAAACAGATTGAGAGCCGTGGTAGATCTTGTCATCTCCAGAGCCTTCCCAAGAGGTAATGCAGTGGAAGGAGTGGGCTGCTCATTTTTCAAGAGGCTTCATGTCGCACGATGAATGGGAACGTGGAAGGTATGACATCTTGTATTTCTTGTAATTGTCGACGAGGAGAGGATTCATTTCCAGTTAGACTTCCATTGCCTTTGGTCATCGACGAGAAATACGAGCTGGCGTCGAGAAACGGATATCGCAAAGTCATCATACTGTCGCCTTCTGTCTGACAACCTTATCTCTCGCACTTCATGTGCTACCGAGTCGGTGACAGGTCCAATCGAAACACGATGGCCGGAATTTGCACTCAGCGACGTGAGCGTGGCGAAGTCGTTCGTCCATCCGTGTGGGATTGACTTCCTGGCGATCGCAGGCACTCTGTTTTAGGTGGCGAGCGTGGTCAATTGGTGGTCTTGAGTCTTAACGTCGTTTAAAACAAACCGCCAGCACGAGGGGTCGATCCGAAGGGAAATTGAAACCGCTCCGCACGTTGTTTCTTCATCGAGAATCGATCTGAATTGAGCCTGTTTACTTGTCTACTTTGGATGCCAACGCTTGCGCTGAATCTTTCCGGCGGCCATGATCGGATGCGTCATTTTCGGAAATGTGCCCGCACCAGGGAGATTGGATGAACAGGCTCGCACTCCCGCTGCTGAAGAGACCATGCGTTGAAGAGTAATCTCAATATCAAGCACCTAGAGGCGGACCAAGAGAACAAAAATCATTAGACAGACCCCGAAGAGGACTGGAACACATATACTGGGTAGGTAAAAACATACCAAGCTCCTCAACCCAGGCCCTTGCTAGCAATACATCATGCAAAACGGCAATGCTTGTGATCATTCTCTTTCGCTGTTTCAGCCCAACGCAGAGCGTTTGTTTTTGGCGTTGGACAATGTAGTCGAAGCTCATCAGAGCTTGGTACTAACAGAGCTGGAGGTCGATGGCAATTGGGAGCGAGATCATACAATCCACATTTACCCCCATGGTCTTTTCAGTGACGAGAAATCAAGTGAGCAACAAGCCTACTCGCGTTCGCATTGTTTCGTCTTGAGATACAATGCAGTTCCTGGATACAACGCATCTGGCGGTGATTGAAGAGACGTCGTTCAGGTTTGACTGGTTTCTGCGCTCGGGACGGCCCCGGCGAATATACGGAAGCCATGCTATGACTGGCTTGGTCGTTGAAGAACGATTGAGCGTCCACCTTGTTGTAACAAAAGGAGAAGATTGACACGTAATGGCTGAGCACGTGAAATGCTTGATGCATCATTGGATGCTGAAAGATGGAAACACCGCGACATGTGTAATAGTCGCAGTATGAGACCTCGCACCAGATCAAATTGAACGAGCAGCATTTTGCCAGGCCGTGTAGCAATGTGCAAAACATGACGTTTGCTAAGCTTTCCTTACAAATATCATGCCTCGCGTGATATCACATGCAACATAAGAGGCCGTGGTCTTCCGCGGAAAGCTCCGACATATTGTCCTTGATTGAAAATCGGTGCGATAGACTCAAGTGAGGCGTGGCACGATGGGTTGCCCGAATGATTTGGTTGATCAGATTCCCACGGAACCAAGTCCGGCGGCATGTAGATGAGCGCCGCATGGAGGTGAGTGACTTCTCGACAAGGGATGGAGTAGCTTTGAACACGTCGAGCCTTGGAACCTCAGTCATGGTGGAGTAAATATGACACGGATGGTTGGCATTGCGCAACCGCTGGTCTCACGAATGAAAAGAGACATGTTAGGATGACTTGCCCAACAGTTCTGGTTGGATGCAGTCTCCTCGAATTGCTCGTGGATGGCAAAGCCGGTGAGCGCCGAATGTACAAGGGCGCTTTGTAGAGATAGAATAAACTTGCAACACATCGAATGACGGAATCGCCGACATGATGAAAGTGACAAAACATAAAATTTGATCGAGCTGAAATGAGTCTCGAATGAGTGGAGGTGCTCCGCAGGTAGGTGAGCGTCGCGAGTAGGCTATTGAGTTCTCGGTAAGGCTTTCATAGTCCTGTGATACATGGAGTTGTGAAGGACTTCGGATACAGTGGAGGAGATATGACAAAAGTGGTTGGCATTGAAAAGCCAGGTCTCACAAATGGGATAAGGATTAAGAAAGGTCAAACTGCAAGCCTTGGTAAGAGCGGAGGCATTGCTTAGTTGGTACTGGGTTCATATTGGGTCGTTCACGTTGGCTTCGCCTTTCGCAGTAGACGATTTGTCGCTGGAAAGCTTCAGCGACGAGGAAGACAAAGCGAAAAGTTACTGATCCCCGACACCGTAGCGTGTAGACGCACATGGGTGTGAACAAGCCGGGGTCCCCGAAGGGGATGGAGGAATCCGTCATAACGGCAGACCTAACCCGGTGAAGGAGCCGTCCTAACGTCGGGCCTCGAGACTTCAGCCGGGTCAAACGGTCATCGAATGGCAAGATATCCCCCATGTCAATAGCTGTGTCAAGGCTAGAGTTTGGTAACGCGGTTTGCTTTCCGCTAGACGGTGGTAGGTCCTATGGGTGTGTCAGGCCACAAAGGGCGGCTCCCAAACTCCACGGACGGAGTGAGCCCCTACCGGGTTCCGGTATTTTCTTCCCGTCCCCCTCAAGACACCTGGCCAGGTCAACAGGCACAGGAGAGACCTTTTAACGACATGTCCAAGGTCGTCCGCAAACCGACTTCGACGTCCATCCAACAATCAAGGCGGGGCTCCCACACTTCCGGTCAATCGGCCAAAGTTGAGAATATTGCCCTTGTTGATGCTGATGAGGACTTGGCAATTGTCACAGGGGTCCCAGAGGCTCTCCCAGATCCTCCCAGACAGTCGATCGTCGTAGGCAGGAGCAATGTGTACGTAGCGGCTCCACAGGGCCAACCCATGCACCTTCGCTGCCTCTTCTTCGGTTTTACCCCTATCGTTTATTAGTAAATATTACTGGGAATAGCAACAGCTGGGAATGGCACAAACATCAAAAGTTTGCGGACAGGATACGTCTCCGCACAACGCCACAAGGCTACGTTGGACACCAAATGCTGCGAACGATTTGAATTACTCTCACTTCTCCGAAGTGGAAGGAACGTCTGAACTGGAAACAACAGACGGGCCTTGCCCTTCAACTATCATTTCCTCCTCCTCCCAGGGCTCCTCATCTACAACCACGGGCCGGAGCACCTTCATCCTCAATCCTCTCTCCCCCTTCGTGGCAAGAGCGCGCAAAATCTCCGGCCAGGTCCTGGGCTTGGTGATCTCAGCGATGTGATCAACCATCAGATCACCCCAGTAAAAGCGGCCACCCGACGTGATTATGTATCCCATGTCCCCAGTATCAGGGCTCGTCATCAACAGAGGCTTAGGATCATTTATCCCATGGCGTCGGGCCAGGTGGGCTTCCGCAGAGTCATAGTCGAAAAACCCTTCGAAGAGCCGGGGGTTGTTCGTCCAGCCTTTCGGGATGTCTTTAGCCTAGGCACCTATTGATTAGACTCGACGTTGTAGTGACTGGGTTGCGGATTAGGATCTACTGGTGTTTCCATGATGAGACCAAGAGTTCTTGAAGAGACTGATGCAGACGCTGAGAAATTAGCTCTTGTCTCCATATAACTAAGGTTAGGGCAAGTGTTATCATACGAGAAACTTTCTTGAAGGCTTCTTTGGAGTGATTTCGGTTATTGTGTTATTGTTTTGATGAAATGAAGAGAAAGAGAAGTTTGTTATCTGAGTTTGGTGTGGTGAGTGTGGTCAGTCTAGTTGGGTCAGTCATAGGTAATGAGTGAATGCTGACAGAATCACTGAAGATGGGCCTAAATTTAGTACATCATTCACTTAATATTAGGGAAATCAAAGCGGAAGCAAAGAGTATGTCAAAAGAAGCTTAGATCGAACATCACTACTTTTAAAAGCCGTCCCAGATTATAGAAAGGCGATAAGCGATCCTTGTCAGTGCCGAGGCCGGATATCGCACAACACAACTACCCAGCTATTGTTGCCAATGAGGTATACCATATGCGAACATCGAGCTCCCTGTGTCGCCTGGGTACATGACTCCTGAGTCGCACAGTTCTGTCCTCAACTGGGACAAGAATAACTACAAGAAAACATACAACAGGATGTATTTGTCAGTGGCGACCTCTCTCAGCATCTATTCTATTACTACTTTACTACCTAAGTTAGACAAGGCAGACGAAGAAAGGCACTTCTGTGTGACGTACTACAATTACTGGCACCAGCGGACCGTTAGATCACATGATCTTACAATCCCTGATGCCAAGGGCCTAAGGCTCACCACCAGTCCACGAGGGACCGCGGATAAAAACACCACCAAGGACTACAGTACAAATTCACTAGTCTGGTTCATTAGTTACTCTCTTACTATTAAGTATACATACTCAATACCCCTTGCTTCTATCTCTACTGTTATTATTATCGCGTTACCTTCAGATCACACCTGACCTGCAGCCCTTGAAGCAAAGTTTGTTGTTGGTTGCATTACCTTTGATAACAACTAGTATACATTATAACCTGAATATTAACATTTCTTTCCTTAACCCCTCGGTATATTTGTTTGTAGTTCAAGGTTTAGTGCTATCTGGATATGGAGCAAATGTTCCATCAAGCCCTCGAATAGTTATATGGCTTTGTTCTACTCCGCTGTGCCTTCTATATATACAGAGTTTACAGCTATGATAATCTCGCTTACATCTGAAGGATTCGCACCCCATCCGATCCAGCCCGATAGAATTTACTGCGGTGACGGTACTTCCACTCAATGCCTCGCTTTAGATCAAACGCATCCTACAGCAAAACAGTAGCATGTGAACACACAGTGGGGAAGCTAGGCCGCCTATAGTGGTTGCAATGGATTCTTTCCCTGTCCTTTTCTTGCATGTTTGCCTTTAATGCCTCACCAAATATTGCACAACTCCTTGGCAGGGTAGGTTCTCAAATTAATAATAAGTATATGCAGGTAAGAGGGGCAAGTGGGGAAAGTGGCGTGAGCTGAATGTACTTTTGTTTGATCTAGATACAGATGAGCAAATGACTCCCATGTAGAATAAACCAGGGCTAGTCTACATGATATGCTTGTTCCATCGCATTATATTTTTGAACACTGAGTAGTAAAAGATGGTCCGGCGAGCATGGCCAACTAGAAACACACGTATTCAGCCAGCCACTATCAGGCCATTTGTCGATTACTGCATCTGGAAAGAGCCATCTTGCCGGCTCGATCCCGTTCCTGCTTCTATACATTCAAGACCGACTAGAGATTCAGGATTCAGGATTCAAGATTCCTGACGTCAGTCATTAAGCAAGTCTACTTCGCTATCACAGACATGCATGCATCATGCCCCGCTGAGCTGCATTCCGACCAGACCAACAGTGTTCAGGATCTACCTGGATTCGTAGCTATGCTGGGCGAAATGCAAATTCTTCCTGCAGTCAAGCCAGGGGAAGGGGGGCTCGAGCACCAACGTAGGAGTGATTTCACTTACCACAAGACCTCGCCACCCGAGATCTGGCTTCGATTCAAGTGGCATATAAGTGAGCCGATTCTGTCCTTTTCATGTCTGATCTTTCATCCAGTCAATGCACCAAAGTCAATCCGCAACTATAAAGTCATATTCTTTCCATTGCCCATCATGGCAGATGCCAACCGTGAGCTGTTTGACGACCTGCTCGCGAGCTTGAAAAGCCTCCCTGAAATATCTTATGAGGCTCTTGCCCGCCGAGTCCATTACAAGGCAAGACATGTCTCCCAGTTCAGTTCGATGATGAAATATATCGCCGATGTCGATCCCTATCCATCCGACGACAAAGGCACAAATGCCTCCCTGGCCGGCGGCGAGGACTGCACCGCACGGATGGAACGCATGGGCTGTTACTTCCTCTCCCATGGGGTCAGATCAGTCGACCAAAACAAGTGGACAATAGAGTGGTACGAGATGGCATTCACTTGCTTGGTTCGTTCACCACCCCTTCGACCACCCTATCTAGCTTACCGGGGGAGCTGACATACGGCCACTCATGATCCAGGCTTATGAGATGTATATGTTCTGGAATGATGGCATCGTTCGCCCGCTCATGCCGTTGCTACTGGGCGAGCATATTGAAAACCGTATTAAAGTAATGGGGAAAAAATCCCTTTACACCCTACCAGATGCTCCAGGCTTTAGAGAATTCTTTTTGAATGAGGTCCAAACCAAGGACTTTGCGAGCAACGTCATGGATACTGATGCTGCTACGGGTGACCATCTTTTCAGTATCTCCATCCTGCTGATCGCGGACTACCTACATTACAGAACTTTCCAGCCTCGCCTAACCCAGATCTTTGATAAAGAGAGACCAGCCTATCAGATCCTGGCCAAATGGTCGCAATATTCCTGGGAAGTGGAGCCTGACGATGAGAGTTTGAAGAAAACTATGCTGTTTTGCGGGCAATCTGCGACGGCACTGTTGACTGGCTTAGAACAGCCCCAGCTAGCCTCCCTTGCGGTCAAGGGCTTCTATGAGTTGGTTGTAAACACGTCCGATAACGAGGCTTACACAGCGGCAATCAAAGACGCTCTGGAAAGAATGGACATTGTTGGTATAATCGACGAGTGGCAATCCTACTCAGAGAGACTGCACAGCAGTCTATTCTCTACTCAATATTCAAAGTGGACAGATGCAGTACATGTTGCTTTTAACAAGGACCGCGACGCAGTGCGTGGATGGTACAATCACTACAAATGCAAGAAAAAAACCCCCCCAATAAATGGAAAGGGCCGCAAACTAATATGAGGAAAATCCAGTAAACTCCATGTTGCTACCGGGGACCGACATCGGGTTGTCGCAAGGCCCGTCCACCTCGGTTGAAGAATTCTCTTCCCTGAATGAGCAACCCCTTACTGTGATGGATCACTATCAGCTCCGCGGATCTAACGCCGAAGGTGTGCAAGTGCGTGTGGTTGGATTTAGTACGCTCCCCAGCCTATATGCCTCAGGGCATATTCCCGTCGATTAGACAGTTGCACAAGACTAATGCTGTTTAAACTAATCTCTAGATGGCGGAAGGCCATTTGCTACCACATCCCAAGTCTTCCGAACCACCACCGGACTACGGGCAGTTGACCCGGAGATCGCCAGAGCGTGTAATCCATTTGCGAAGATTGAGCCGCTTAAAGTAGGCCATGTTCTCTATCGGAAAAAGGGATCTAGCGATGAGACAGTCGAAATCAAATCCATGCAGGTGGAGCCCCTGTCTGAAGGTAAATTATATGGGGTCTCTCTGCCGGGAACTCCGGAGTCATTCTACGCGAACGGTTACCTCATGGCTGTGAACAATCCTGTTGTAAGCTAAGCGCCGTCAGTCTGCAGAGAATGTTTAAGTTTGCTCATTTCATGGCTTGTAGCAAAGTATCCGGTCGACGACAGAAGCGCTCCGCTCTCTTTCTGCGGAGCAGCGCTTGGCATGTCTTGCATCTCTTAAGGATTTGAACCCTATGTTCGGTAAACACGAGCTCCAGACTATTCACAGCCGACTAACTCTCGAGCTGTTCGGGGATCATCAGGTTGGGAAACAGAGACCTATCTCAAGCTCGGCAGTTTTGCCAAAGATCAGCTCACCGAGCCACTTGATCAAAATCATGCGGGATACTCCCCGCGCAAAGTCGAACGGAGCGCCGTTGGACAGACTTGAGAGGACATTCACACTAACCCTGGCTGGCGGAGAAGAGATACAGTCAGGCTATCAGTTGCCTGAACTGAGTGTTGTTGATGGTTACGTGCTTGCAGACGGTGAGCCCCAGCTGAAATGCACCATCAATAGCGGTAGGCGGACCTTCCAGTGGACTCGACAACTTCATTCGAATAGCTTCGAGCATGGTGTACTCGAGGTTCACCCGCATGGTCTTTCGGGCCGTGGTGTGATTTTGCTTTCCTCATCATCAGAGCCGACTGAAGTCTCCGGCCAACAGATCTACCATTTTCAAGCCATGAAAAAGAATGCAGAGGTCGAGATTGACGACGAAAGCCATCCCACTGCAAGATCTGCTGGTAGCGGTCAGTTTGTAGTCACACACCACGTCAATATGACTTATGACAAGAGTGTATGGCCAGCGGACACGGAGCGCAACCAGCCGGATAGTCCTATTCCTGGCATGGAGGTGAGGACAGGCATCTACAAGTCCCCCAGCGGAGCACAGATGCCATTCAGCAAGATCCGAGCCCTCGATGACCTACGGACCGCAATCAAGGACAAATTCAATCGCGACCTCGGGCAGTTGTATGATTGCTACCACACAATTCTGGAAAGTGGGCAGATGAGGGTGAAATTTCAATTCAAACTAGCGAGCCTAATCCCCTTCATCTCCGACGTTGGTGAGGACATCACAACAGTCTTCAACGTGGGGTTTCAGTCAACACTGGGGACTGATCTCACGCTGCCTATTCTCTGTCAGTCATTCTATATTGATTTTGACGTGGAGGAGAAGACTGTCACTGGTGCTCTGTATGAGTATAATCCTCTAGTCCGCGACTTGAAAGGAGACAGGTACGGCCATGCATCTCTGTACAACGCAATAGCTAAGATCGACCCTAGGCATTATATTTCCGGTGTTGTTCGTGTTGACGAGAGCTTTGATCTTCTGCGGTCCAAGGTGTCGCGTGCTTGTGCTGATATCTCGGACCCTGCCATGCCAGTCGCGAGATCCAATAAGTTCCAGGCAGCAAAAATCACCGAGACGTTACACCTGGAGCAAAGGACCGACATCAACACCTTACTTGAGCCCACTGGCTATGACGAGGTCGTGGTAGGTTATGCAACCTTTTGAGGGCATTGCACAAATGTTGATGAGCGCGCTATAGGTCCACAATATCTCACAGGCCTTGATAACATCGGCGATGTACTATCACATGGACGATAAGCAGCGCGAGGACCTCACTGATCAAGCGAAGCCCACAGACTTGCCTTCTAGTTTAGCCGGTGACCTCCCAGCGGATGTGAAACAATTCCTTCGTGAGAAGTACGCCCCAGCGTTTCTATGCCAAATGATCAAGCGCGACAAGAAGTACGGGACGTATTTCAGCGACAAGCAAAAAGCAAGGCTCTGGTATTGGTGGAATGGGAATGTGAGTCTCCCTGGGGTAGAAATAAAAGGACGGTACTGATATGAGGGACACTGCAGGGCAAAACCTGTCTCGCTAAGTCCAAGGAATATGCCCAGCTCACCCGCATATCATCTGGCGAAGCTGTCAAGCAGTACCTTGGCGATGAGCTTGACGGTTTCATGAAAGATAACCCGGAGTCCTGGGCCGAGACTCTCTACACTGAACTCAAATCCGATCGCAGAATGTACTGGTACATGAATTGCCCTATTAGGAGAGCGACGAGAGACATAAGCCAGGGCGTGAATGTGATGAACAGGCAAGCATGCGTTCTTGATGCCCTCGATCAGTCTCACAATTATGCAGATGATTGGTTCAAGGATGCTGTCGGATTCATTGGCGCAAATCAACTTCAGTATCCGTGCATTAGCAACGACATCGACAAAGCTCGTCAACAGCTACACGATGTGCTATATAACCTGATTCTCTATGTTCTCACTGACAACGCCTCCATCGACCAGGAGGTACGCGAGGACTTGAAGCAGGACATAGAAGACTTTGAGGACGCCAATGACCTCGACAAATCCGAAGATGAGGCGAGCCGAGCCATGAAAATCATCCAGCAAATTAGCGAGTTTATCACTTCCGCCGGTGAATGGATCACAGCAATAGAAAAAGGCCTTGCTGCAGCCTTTGGAGGGAGCAAGCTTTTCCAAATATCGGAAGCTGTGTTCGCCAAAGTTGCAGATGCTATTGGAGACAGAATTCCTGGATTGTTGAAGATTAAAGGAGTTGCTTCGCTGGCAATGGTACGATCTACCTCCAGCTGTGGATGGGCGTTGTGAAACTGACGGTGCGGATCTTAGGTGAGCATTTACGCGCTAGAGCTATTCGCAAGTCTATACGGAATCATCAGCGACTGGAACGAGATGCCAGACGACGAGAGGGCCAAGGCTATCCTTGAGGTCGTCAGAGTTTCGGTGAACGCTGCTGCATTTGCAAAAGGGGCATGGAAAGAGTTCCGAGGTCGGAAGGGCTCATACAGTCCTCAAGACGTCATAGACACCGCTGAGCTAGATCAAGGATTCTACAAATCTATTGCTGAGGAGGGAGAGGGCTTGGAAAATCTTTGTGAAGCTATCAACCCGGATGCAAGCTTTCATGAGGTGATTGGAGAACATCTTACCCCGGAGGGAGCGGCCACCTCTCCGGGAGAGTCTGAGACCTGGGGCGAGCTTCCCGATAGACCTCCGGCTGGCTTACCGGCCGAGGGTGAGGAGATTGCTTCCAAATGGAAGATCGGAGGAAACGCCATAAAGATATTCAATGTCTGCATGGGAATATTGCTCGTTGCTGCAGCTACATACAGGTCCGTCTCCAGGAAAGTCATTTTCAAGGCAAACAAAGCACTGACAGTCTCATTTAGTCTGGTCGCGGATTGGGACAAACTGTCAGACCGAGATAAGATCCTAAATATCGTCTCTACCCTCATCCAAGTCCTCCAAGTGACCATGGATATTGTGGAATTAGGTGAGGCGATGGGAGTCTTTGCAATCACAGGTGCATTTGCCACCGCCATTCCTGTCCTGGGGGCAGTCCTCGTCATTCTAGGTATCGTCATGATGATAGTCAATTTCTTCCTTAGTCTTTTCGGGAGCTCGCAGCCAGACCCGGTGGCAGACTTCATCGACGATGTGGGCAAGAAACTGCTGGATCAGCTTGAGGACTCGCCACCCCCGAAGCTAGAGTATACCATCTCCACGGACTCAGTCACTGTCGGCAAAATTACTAGCATATTCGTCCAAGGCCAGAACAAGAGTGACCAAGAGCTCACAGTCTCGAATGTGCACATCACCCTCACTAGCGGCGGTGAAGACGACTGTCTTTTCAACAGCGACAGCTTCGAATTGGTCAATGATGATGACTCTGCAAAAGACAGCTCTAAGCATGTCTATGTGACACCGGGCAGTACTGTCGGTGCCGAACTTTCTAATAGCCAGCTGGGGTATGATTATTCGAAGAATTATAGCGAATATGATCTCCAGGTTGCTGGCTGCAAGAAGGAGACGGAGAGTAGCCTGCTGTCTTTGGTGCTGCAGCCTGGGGAATCTTTCAAGGCTTGGTGGACTGCGGAGATCAATAAAAAGGGGGACAGTTTTGTGGATGTTGTTGAGAAGTCACTGTTTGACCGTGGGCATAAACAGTTTCCTATTGTACGGGCTTAAATATTAAGACAACTTGAGCCCTGTATAGTTTAAGTCATCTGGTGTCCTTGGTCGTGCTTGAGTGTAAGTATACTGAAAAGATCAACAACCGAGAATATTATCCTACAGATGATATTAGCCAGTGTTAGCATTACTACATTCACAATATCACAAAACACATAATAAAAAAGGATGTTAATATTCGGCGTCATAATCTTACCGCCCGTATAATATTAGATGATTGCCTAAGCAAGGATCTGATAGCTTAAAGAGGTAGATATAGAAACACCATATCTTGAGCAGCGTGATGTCTGATTACATCACAGAATCTTGCTGGGGCAATTGCTGTCCTATTTCTGTCAACTGTCGACACATGCTTTGTGAATATTATGCTCCATCTCCTCCTGTGAAGTCCCAAACTTTTATGTGAGCTATTCTTCACACTTATCCACCACAAACCCAGACTACAGTTGAAATACATGTTGGCTTCAGGTAGACTACACCTATCTGGAGTTGAGCAAAGACACAATCAGTTAACACACCACTACCTTACATAGTGCAAGAGTAGAGCAACATGAAGATGGGAGATAGGAACAGTTCTGACCCTCACCATCCCAAGGTCAATAAGACTAGACGGTTTATGGAGGTGTTTGTGATCATGTCTATGACGACCTTTATCGCCAGCACTTTTGAAGACATCTTCTTTACACAGGTTGGTAGTCGGTCTGTTCTCCATCATGTGATATTCATATCATTTTATATGCTGTTTACTTTCCTGTACAAGAAGTACAAACCTGTGTAGATATATACGTCTTCTTTTTCCCCCGAAAACCCTGAAGCCGTAGAGTCCTTTACTCCATAGTGCGAGATAGCGGTGGATTGACTAAGGGCACTTATTATCTGACTATTTTTTTTCCCTGCAGAGTCAAACAAATTCGTTTGTAAGAAAACATGTATGTTCATTTGGCCCTAGCAGTACAGGATGATAATGTAGAGGATCGGGGAAACGATGCATGGCATCACGCTCACCCGTTTACTGGCTGCGTAGCCTCCACTGCCGTCGTTGGTAGTTGGGGGGGAAGGCTGTGCTAGTTTTTGATGGTGGTGCGAATTGGATCGCGCTGGCTGTCAAGACGAAATGCAGCGCCAAGTGGTGAGTGTGGGCCTGGTGTGCTTGCCATTTTGTGGAGGCCACGTTTGGCGGAGTGCATGACCGGGTAGGTTTTTCAAGAAGTGCACGTTTGCGCCGTTGTGCATAATTGTGTCTGCTGACGCCAAGATGTGGTCGCAGGTTTCGGGATCGAGGCCTGTAAAAGAACACTAATTTAATCTAGCTTGGCAACAGGCTCAGCGAAACTAATATAGATATTTTGTTTAGTATACTCCAAGAGGCTAAAAGATGTAACCTTGTCTGAGTCATCTACTATCCGTTATCTTGCCTTTTGAGCCCGTGTTCCTGGATCGAAATCCGAGCAAACCCGAGCAATAGTTCCATCTCACCTACCATGGATTTCCACCCCAGCGAGCGTCCATCTGAGAGCGATCTCTTCAAATTCGAGCGATTTGATAAGGGCTATGACGCGGAAGATATCTGCTGTGTTGTCTGTGGTGCCCCAAGCTTTGTAAGCTCTTCTTCAGTGCCCCTAAATCCATAGTCCGCTTATAAAGATCAAGGTGGTGGAAGCAGAAGTGCGAAACAAGAATCTTGAGAGGTACAAGTGGTTTGTACCGCTGGCCATCCGAGCAGAGGGTTATCACTACGAGAAAGATTACGATATTGCGAGCCTGCCAAATCATGATCTACCACTAGAAGTACTTGGGATAGATGGTGGGTTACTCTTTCAATTCTCATTCTTGTGCGAAAACTATAATCTGCTAAAGAGACTTCTGATTCCTTAGAGATCGAGATCGACGGTGTCCATTATGGGGAGCGGTTGTCAAGATTAGAACCTGTGAGTTATTGGGAGCACTCGTCGAAATTAGTCCACCACCTATATACAGAGTACCCGTATGTCACGGTACATTCGGAATGCCTTCGAATGATACGACGTTTGGTAGACCATCGCCAGGCTCTTCTAAAAGCTGGAAGGTCGGTTGGCCCAAGGCGCCCCACCACTCTCAGCCAGTTCTATGAAGTGTTTGAACAGCGATTAACCAGGGTGCATTCTGATTATCCCCTTGGACGCAATGGCTCGTTTAACCCCCGACGTGTAGTCGAGCCGCATTTCTATTACTTTCGGGACACCGACCTCTTTCACAATGTTGCGTGGGCGTTTGGAGACCAGAAGGTCTATGTGGGTTCTGCATAAGTATAGCCTGTGGTGCTTCCATCCCATCACTAACAGCCTGCCATTAGGAATACGAAATGGCACCATATCCCATACCAGGACTCACTCAGGAGATCCTTTCATATCTGCGACGCCTTCCGCCGTCCTTGCAAGGACAATCTGGTATATCTCCTAAACTGGAGGCACTACCCACTGAGCTCCAAGACATGATTTATAAAAATTTACAGCCTTTTATCAACCCTGAGCAGACATGCACTTATTCCTTACCGTCAAGGCTGTGGCGTGACTTGCTTTTTAATCAGCAGATTTTACCCTGGCTTTGGGATTTGGACATCTCGGCCCTACAGAGCTGCCCTGTGCCATCCTCCCTTGCGGTGGACGTTCCGACATTTGAAGCAGAAGAAGTCTGGGATTGGGAGAGCCTTGTTCGCACCCTTGCACAAGTGGAGGTGTTCGAACCAGGGCAACCTTTAGAGCATGCTCCCCTCCGCCTGCGGAATCGTCGGCGCATCTGGAGACTACTAGAGGAGGCCGAGGATGAAGATATTGAGGAGTGGCTCGATACTTATGTACATAAGAGAAAATGACGTGGATATATGAAGATACTAGTGAAACAATGTAATTTGGCCGAGGTTCAGTAGCTACTGTGTATGACCTGAACACAACCCTGCCCCATTAAGAGCGAAGATGCTTGGTCAGGGAATTGGATCTAGAGCAAGTATTTTCTATCCGTTGCTAGCCACCGTCAGTAAGATGGTATGAGTTCTACTTCGGCTATGTGGATTACCATATACTAATATATACAGAGTATATTTCGAAAAGATTTATCTTGAAGCATGTAACGTCACATTGCTCCATATAGGGAGGGGGTTCTCAAATTTATAAATCAACTATAATTGAAAACTCTTCATGAAATAGCAAAATGTTGGAGAATAGAAACAACCAGGGCAAGATGACCACCAACAATCTCCGCGAAGGTCCGAACTTCGCCGCCCAGCCCCTGAGACTAGTCCATAGTAGAATTTTGAACAGTGCACTCGAACCCCCTAATTGGTGACTCGATCAAGCATTGCTCCATTCCGATTGGATAAATCGGATGGCCCGTTTAAATGAAAATCCTTCGCCCCAACCGAACCTCTCTATAATCTTGGCGCGCATGGTATAGTACCCTATAAGCAGCCATATGGATAACGACAATATAGTATCTAAATTAGGTATAGGTAACACCTGCGCAGGTATTAAAACTATAAACCATGTGGCCAGTGTAAACCCCCACTGAAAGTAGTACAACCTACAGCTCAGTGACAGTAGATACGATGGATAGGAACAACAGGTAAAGAAATTTAAACGAAACCATAAGACCAGCAACAGTAATGAGTTTCCAAGGATTTACCCCCATACGCCTTGAGACTAGAAAGCTCTATCATGAGACCGTGTTCAGCTAGATAGCGCTTAGTGCTTATCACTAAGAGCCATAGTTCTTACAATCTCTCTGAGACATTAATATCAACTTCACTATCTAATGGGATCTGGTCTTCATACCCTTGGCTTGTATACTTTTGAGAGCTAGCTAACCGCAATTCCAGTTTATCCCTTCGAATTTAGAAGTGGTATGCCTCGGCACCCAGTATACCACCTGCTTCGACTAGACTATCCTCAAGGAGTAAGGGCTGGAGGTTCAGGAGTAACATAAATACTCCCCATTGCCTCGCTTCAAAGATGGAAGACAACAAGATATGCCAGCGTTCAGAATAACGCATCTCAATTGCTAAGTCGCAGCTAAGAGGTTGTTGTTTCACGTCTCGCAGGCAACTCTCGTCCGATCGTTTTATCTTGGTTTCTTTTCTTTAATCCTCATGGCGCCTTCCTACCGGGGAAGTAGTACCATTAGAGGTAGTTTCAATCTTTACCTGACTTTCTTTTTGTGCGCAATCTTCACTTTTTCTGACACCACTTTCGCTTATTCATGGCTTCCCCCACGGAGAGAGAACAGCCCAATGCCAACATCTACCCTGAGTGGCAACGCAACGGCTTTGGCTGCAGTGTCAACAGCTACCATAGAATACTCATCAGCCGTCGCGATAGAGTCTAAAGTATCCTATCAGCTATCTCAATTAGCTACCGTCCCGGCCATCCCTCTTCCGACGGACCTCCCATATTATGATATCCTGAATCAGGTTGCGGGCCTCATGCCGCCGCTTCAGACAGGTGGCGTACAGAACAACAGTGTCCAAATGTTGGCGGCCATGAGGGATAACCTAAGGTCAAGCGAGAACTCAACCACGGTGGGCACGGAACACCTCCACGAGCGCGCAGCCAATCTCAAGGTCATAGTCGTCGGCGATTCCATATCTCAAGGCCGAGAGGGAGACTTCACGTGGCGGTATCGCATATGGGAGTGGTTCCAGTCTCAAGGAGTAGGAGTAGACTTTGTTGGTCCTTATACTGGCACGGTACAGCCTGATAAGCCAGCACCGCCGTCCCCCCCAGCATTATATGGGGAACCCCAACCAACAGGCGCGATCAAAGTCAGTGGGGGCTACGCCAAAGAAGTGTCATCGGGTTTTCCCAAAAATCATTTCGCTGTTTGGGGCCGTGCTGCTGCTGTGGATAAAGGCCTAATTAAGGAGGTCATGGCCGCTCATCCAGCTGATTTGATGCTGCTACTACTGGGCTTCAATGATATGGGGTGGTTCTACAGTGATTCGATGGGAACTTTGGACAGCATTCATACATTGATCAGCAATGCCCGGGCTGTAAATCCAACGATGAAGTTTGCCATTGCTAATGTACCACAGCGGAGTTTCATTGGTGGCCGTGAGGATCTTCCTGTTAGCACCAATATATACAACTCTCTATTACGCGATGCTATTCCTGAATGGAGTACTACAGCTTCCCCAATCCATCTTGTGGAGCTGGAAAAGAACTACAACTGTCAACCTAGTTCATGTCCAGTGGGTTCGGATGGGCTCCATCCAAATGCGATGGGTGAATACCAGATTGCTCGCGCCTTCTCGCAAACCCTGGTAAAGGATTTCGGGATCGGATCATCCGCACTGAGTATACCCAGTGATGTTCCTGCCAGGCCCTTACCGGTGCCCAGCAATTTCAAGGTATTCACGAGTCCTAGCGGCGTAACTGCAACATGGGATCCAGGTAAGCCACCCTGCAACCAAGTCCATAGCCTCCTTTTGCTGATTGAAAGATACCTAGTCTACGGTGCGTATAACTACGACGTTCGATCCAAGATCAAGGGCGGTATCCCAAATTTCTCCGCGGGCAGCGTATCCTCCAATCGATGGGATGCTACCTGGCCTATAGATGGGTGGGAATATGAGGTCCAGGTGCGCGCCAGTGCCGGGGACACTATCAAGGGCGACTGGACCACTACCTTAACCGCAACGGCCCATCCCCAGACAGCGGAAGCCCCTAAGAACGTGATTGTTACCGCTACTTCGACTGGTTTCGACATATCCTGGGATCCCCCCACAGGTGCCTACAGTGACTCTATCACCGAATATAATGTTATTTACTGGGACAAGGACGCCGAATGTGATTTTGTTACCGGAGCCGCGTTCAAAGGCACCTCGGCTCACATAAGTGGCCTAGTTACAGGGCACCGTCACTTCGTGGCTGTTGAGACCTGGAATGCCGCTGGAGAGGGCTTTCCAGCTGTGGTTCGAAGTGTTATTCCTGGTGCTGGCACTCCACCACCCCCAACGGACCTGAAAATCATCGCAGCAGATCCAACCACAGCCCATCTCACGTGGGATAGCCTCTCTGCTGCGGCTGGCTACCGGCTTTGGTCTCGCAACGTAAATGCCGCAGGTAGCAAGCTTGAGGCATTGAATTACACGGTGGAGGCTTCTTGCAGCGATCAATACTATCTGTTTCCCGGTACATGGAACTATGAGTGGTGTGTTAGCGCTTTCAATGGAAATGCGGAGTCTGCCAAAGGGAAATGTGTCCTCGCACCATCTCCGGACAAAGACGGTAGCACAGCACCGACCTGCCCGTCTGCTCCTCAATGGTGTCCGAATGGTGGTGGCGTCGGAGGAGGCAGCGGCGGCGGCGGCGGCGGCGGCGGTGGTGGTGGTGGTGGTGGTGGTGGTAGTGGAGGTGGGAACAGCGGTGGCAGCAGCGGTGGCACTACGGAAGAGCCATGGCCGATAGTTACCAATGGTCAATGCAAAGGTCCGGATTGTAAGAACGGCCAATGTACGGGTGTTCTTTGCGCTTCCTTTGGCTGCAGTGGATCCGGCTGCTTGAATGGTGTCTGTACTGCCTTTGGGCAATGTACAGTCCACGGATGTCTTGGAGCCGGCTGCAGAGATGGTGTCTGTGTGGCGAGCGACTGCATCACGGCAGGCTGCGTGGGGAGTGACTGTGGAAAAGATGGAAAGTGTACTGGCGACCATTGTCTTGGCCTGGGCTGTTCTGGATCCGATTGTGGAAAAGATGGTATCTGCAGCGGTCCGGATTGCTGGGAAGGGACATGTGGTGGCAGCGGATGTGCCAACGGGGTTTGCTCCGGCAGCAAATGTTCGAGTTATGACGGCTGTGTCGGCAAGGACTGCAACAACGGTACTTGCAAGGGAGACAGCTGCAGCAGCTGCTCGGGCTCGGACTGTCGTGATGGCGACTGCACCGGCGACAATTGCATTGGATGCACGGGGCCTGACTGTCATAACGGCCAATGTACTGGTTCCAACTGCTACGCCTGCACGGGTCGGGATTGCCATCATGGGAACTGCAAGGGAGAACACTGCAGCAGCTGTGTAGGATCGGACTGTGTCATGTCTAATGGCAAGAGCGGTTGCAAGGGAAAGCATTGCACCAGCTGCACAGGTCTCGGTTGTTCCTGCTTCGGATTGGGCTGTAGCTGCAGTGGGTCGAGATGCAGCGGCTGTACCGGTCTCGGGTGTAGCTGCACTGGGCTTTCTTGCGGCTGTACAGGTCCAACATGCAATACCTGTCGGGGTCTGAGTTGTATGTGCAGTGAGCCTGGCGGTTGCAGTGGCGGTGGGGGAGGTGGTGGCGGCGACGAGGATCCGTCGTGCAGCGTCAAGGAGACGGCCACCATCTGCGCTGAATATTGTACTGTGACGACCAACGCAGCTGCCGCGACAACAACCTCGTGCACATCGACCACTTGCATGCCAACTGTGGGCTGCAGTGTGACGGGGACGACGACTTCGACAATCACCTCGACGAGCAGCGCTGATTGTCCCTTCGCGACGGATATTGGAACCGGCAATAAATGCAAACCATGTGCCTGGGCCTTTGACACGGTTTCCGATTTAGACGCGGAAGGGAACCTCAGAATTCGAGAAGGCTTCCAACCTGTCTACGCTACTATTACAGCGCGGGCCATAGCCCCTCCTCATGCTGGTCTGGTGAAGAGGGCCCCCGCGAGGACTTCTACTGCCCTTGGAGGTTGCCAATTCAAAGCGGGGGCATCTGTTACCATCCCAGCCTACAAGGGTCCACAGAACTATGTCCAGTCAGCCATCGCTGGAGAACTTCCTGCCTCCCTCTCAATGTCCAGGTGGTACAGCAAGACGACTGTTGACTGCGCGCCCGTCACAACCATGATATCCGATGAGCAGATACAGCCTTTCCTAGGGAATGTCAATCAGTCACCGACTATCGAACATTGCTGTAAATATCCTTCCGACATCTCAGATAAGTACTTGAGAAGCACTAGAATTGCTGCTAATGGCTCACAGATGAATTGAACTGGATGGACGGATTCTGGAAGTATCTGTTTACTGAACAACACTACTCCTGCGACGATTTCAACAAACTCATGTTCGACGGTTGCAACATCCTTCAGCCTGTTTATGATAGCCTGCCGGGAGACGAGCATTGGGACTTTGTTGGTATAACTCAAGAGTTAAATTCGATCAAGGCCCTGGTAGGTTAGAGTTTCCCGGGTGCCCCACGATTCTGCTGACACGATACAATTGCAGATAGGGGGCGAGTACCAAGAGACCATTGTCAGGCAAAGTGCAAATGCCCGCAAGAAAACTATAGTGCCCCAGAAACCGTGGAAGGCTTCAGAAGCAATAATCAAGGAAAGAATGGGGGTTTTAGAAAAGATCGCTCTTGGTTGTGATCTATGGACTTCAAGCGCCATCTTCGGTCCACTTGATTCAACAAATCATCGGATATACTCCGCCTTGTATGTGATCTCCAAATCTTTGGATGACGTGCTTTAGCTTGGGACACGATATTAACTATTTCTCCTAGGAGAGGTGTTGATGCTGATCTAGCGGCAACATATCGATTTTGGATGACAAATATCAGGATTCCCCAGCAGATGGCGGCAGGCAGCGAACAAGCTGCACTTCTGATCACATCCATTGAGACAGGACTTAACACCGCCACTGCGAAGGCAATGGAAACAGAAGATGGCGCAGACCGTTTGAGTGAATACCGCAAGGCATTACAAGCTATACGTGAGAGATACCATCTTGACGGCACAGGGAACGTGTGCAACAAGCCTATCAATTTGAATTGGAATATGGCTACTACAGATGGCGCCCTGAGGCCCCTCCTTGCCGGCCGAGATTCATGTCCATTCCCAATCACGACCAATACTCCGACCAAACCGACTAGCACATCTGCTGCTCCAACAAAGACTACCACATCTTTATCTATTCCAACCCCGACCAAATCCAGTGATCCAATTTACTGCTTCAATGAACACAGCGATAGCTCCTATGTACCATTCGAAATCGCTGGGGCACGGGCAGCGATGGGAGCACTTTGCAATAACGGCAATTCACTAATGCCTGGCGGACCTCCATACACGTATGTATACAGTGATCCCTATGGAATCAACGTGATTGCATCTGTTCAATGGGCCCCGGATCAGTCTGGCTGCAAGCCAGAGAAGGAAGTCGAGATGAAAACCCACGTACGTACCCGTTTTCCCCCATTGTTATTCACAGCACTAACCAGACCTTTACAACTAGTGTAAATCTTCAATTGAGAATTGTTTGTCCAAATGTAGAAGTTCTACCGAGGGCTACGGTGGTGCTTTTGTTGAAAATGAAGGGTCTGGTTGCATTCAGTGGATGCTCTACGCGCGGAAGGGCAAAGGGCAGTGCAGCTGCAACGAAAATGGGTGTACACCCGATAGCCCTGCATGCTGTGCTAATGGTTCCTGTGGTAAGAGTAATGCGTTGATGTCGGCGAAGATGAAGTTGATCTCACTGGACGAGGTGGATCCTGCGTTGAGCCTCAGGCTGAACATGCAAAGTACGGAGGACAATTGAATTCTTGATAATTGTCCAAGGTATCAAGAAGTGACAGTTGTAGACTGTCTCGCCAACTACTCTCTATGTACTATTCTTTTTATATTCATATATCCGTGATTATTCTTGTCAGCTGAAGCTCGCCTCCTGGTAACAGGGCGGTGAGGTAACATCTCTCCAGCCCATCTCATGGGGTATCTGCGAGCAGTATCTAGCTTATTAATTTAAACTTAACATTCAATTCTAGAGGCATCATAGTAAAGCTCGCTTTAATATTAGCAGAAAAGATTTCCTCCAACCCTCCGATTTTGGGGGGAAAGAGAAATATTACATTATGCGTAGAGCTGAATGGCCCAATCATAACTGTCCTCATGGCCCGTCTGTTATTTTCACCGAGTTTTCCTGTCCATCCAGTCAAATGAATATAACAGCATCTAAGCCACTTACTGACCGTGATGTCGGAGCTAGAAAACTCTCCCTGAGCGGATAACTAGATAGGGCGAGCCTATCTTCTATGAGGAATCCATCCTGTATCATCAATGAGTATCTGAAGTGAACAATGCATTTTGTATTTACATCTGTCTAGTTCAAGTTCCCAAACACAAAGTATCCGGAAACACTGACTAGTTCAGCCCTTTGAGAATCTCCGGAAAAAGAAGTTCATCGTACTGCCACAACGTGGTCTGGAAATTGACCGAAAAAGCGCCGCCGGTCCACCAGGTCGACCGTCCTCCCTGCAGCGCGTATAGCTTCTGGTAAAAGCCGTCTTTCAAGTCTGCAACCGACACGCGGGCATGCATGGGCCCATGTGCAGAGAAGTCGACCCAGCTCACCTGCTCCCCTTCCTTCGCATCCAACAGGCGACCGGCTTTGCGGAGAGTATCAAAGTCCTTTTGCACCAGTCGTCTGGCGCCGGCAGAGTCGAGTGTCTCGTCACCGACGATCGTCACCCTGAACACATTATCGCCACCCAGGTAGTCAATGCGAGCCGTGAACGAGGGATTCGGCAGAGCCAGATAGTTGTCAGGCGCGGCAGAGGCAGGGAGGTTGAAGTACGAGTAGTTGGTTGCGAATGCAGAATTGTTCACCAGACCGGTGTATTCGTTAGTGTAAGTAAACTTGGAGAAGACCGTACGCTCGTTGTCATCCAGGTCGAAAGGCGCCATGTTGTCCTTGGTCGGCTCGATAGCGAGGAGGAGCCTGCGGGCTGTGATGAGGGTGATCTGGCCTGTCTTGCTGTTCTTCACTGTGAGGAAGACGCCATACGGGGTACGCCAGCTGTCAACAACTGTGCTTGAATACAGGACGTCATCGCCGAGATGCTCGGCTACGGCATCGTACAGGTCCTGGTTGCGACCGGACGCAGGGACAAACATTCCTTGCTTGCCGAGCATCGCTCGAGCCATGGAGGGACCGAACGACTGTAGAACAAACAGAGTGGTTTCCCGCGTCATGTTCCCGAGGCCAAGGCCGGTACTCTCGTAGATCAGAGGGGCGGCGTCTTCGAGACCATGCTTGGTGACAAAATCACCAAACGTAATCAGAAGATCTTCAGGAATGGCATCTGGCTGGGGAAAGTCGTAGTAGCCCGGCTGCATCAGGTGCTCCCACGGCTCGACCACCTCGAGGAATTTGGCCATGGCCGCAAACTGGTCGGGAAAAGGTGGCAGCGTCATGTTGACCACGTCTCCGGTTCGGAAGTCAATGTACTCGGTTGTGACTGTGGGGTTGGACGAGTTGCCCCTGGCGATGCCAAACCGGTCAAAGAAGCCCGTCGCATTACCAGCGTCGATGAAAATCTTGACGCCATAGTCAAGAGGGGCGCCGGTCTTGGGGTCCACATAAGAGTCGACCATACCACCCTGTTGGTGTCAATAACGGTGGATTTACCCGAGGCAGGGAAAAACTTACAAGGATGCTCTGCTTCTCGATGAGAGCAACACTTTTGCCAAAATCATCGCGAAGTCGCACCGCAGCGTAGGCACCAGAAGCACCGCCACCGACAACCACAACATCCTTAAAAAGGATATTTGGTAACAGGCTAGCCGTGACCAGAGACGCGGCTGCGGCCAGGCCGAGGATAGGAGATGCAAGCGATAACATTGTGGGAGTTTGGAGGAAGGATATCTTCTGAAGTAGACGATACTTTCGCATGTCAGGGGTTGCATATGCTTTATAAATCTGCAGCTGGCCCGGTGGGCTTGTATTCTTCGGCATGATAGTAAGGTAGTATCAACCTCATCCAATCACTTTGACACACCATGGCTTCAAAGCCACGGTTATTTCGGCAATAACCCTAGATTGAGCAATTTCGTTGACCTGGACGAAATTAATTGGCCGACGGCACAAATTGAAGTGATAGCTATGTCAGCTATGCCGTGTGTTAGCCTCTATAATCCCTGTCCATGAAGTGCCAAGTCTGTGCTAGAGTCGGACCAGAACCGGATACGGAATTCATCTTCTTCCTCTCTGCAGTCAAAGCGTTGTACTGAGTCGCCGATTCTTACACAGACTAGCTGGCTTCGCTTTCGAAGGAACACTGAGTCAGTAGCTTCGGAGCACTAAAGTAGGTGACATTTTGATATATCTTGGCAATCGCGGAGATGTCAACTAAACCTCGGCCCACGTCTGTGCCTGTAGAGATTCTGAAAGTGTCTGACAGGGACCGCATATGCACTAAAAAGATCGGGGTTCAGATGGAAACAGTCTCCACTTGACAGGTGGACTAATTATATCCGATAAGCCGGTAGCTAGCATTGCTCATGTCGCTAACACTGCTTTTGTCACAAAGTCAGCCGGCTAACTGTATTCGGCTGAGACGACAGCATTAGTCACTATGAGTAAGCAGAGACCAGGGTACTGATGCTTTTGTCGCGTGATTGGGGGATTAATGTTGATATAGTCTGACATACTAAGGTCGGGTTCGCTGATCATTTTATAGAGATGTACGCATATATATACATGCACAAAGGTCGTTGAGATCATAGTCCATAAATGATCATTATAGTCGAGAAGAATGAAGGAATGGGAAATCCACTAAGGTGGCTATAGCAAGACGACAACAGCATCCCATCTCCCTGGACATTACACTGGAAGTGATAGCCATAGATTTCATGTACTGCCGATCATACTCTGTCAGAGCGAGTTAGAAAATCAGTTTATAGAGTTGTATAGTCTAGCAATGAAATACATGTCCCTGTACTCGTGTGCAACTGTTTTGCTTTTGGTCATGGAATAGAGTCTGGAGTCTGGAACATAGAATTGCCGCAGTATCATAGGAAATATATTCCCAAGCTGCAACAACTTGTAGCATTGCTGTTACCTGTGGAGTCCGAACATCCCCAGAGCAGAAGTTTAGAGCGGCAAAACCCTGTCAGTGCATATGTCTTATACGAACCCCGCCGGTTTCTGGTAGCATGGAGGGCATATCGCGTCCACAGGCGACGCCGATTGATTCTCCACCGATTGTCCCTTAAGCTTATCTGTACCTTACTGTAGAACCAGTGGTAACCAATCATAACAAACTGCGCATCTCGGCGATCCGCTTGAAGTCACGTGCCGCTGGGCCACCTATTCTTGGCTTTTTCGCGGATCGGGGTCTGTGTTGTGTCCATCCTGAAATTACTTCCACTTTTGTTTAGAATTACTACGTAAAGTATTTCTCATTCCTAAGCTGCAATGGGAGGGAAACAGTTCGACCCCTTTTATGATGAAGAAATTTCCGCCGTCTCGGATCCGACCTGCATACAAGACGTGGACGATCCATGGATGGTCTCTTGATCCGCATGCCACGCCTCTGACTTCCACCCAATCAAGTTACATTTATTTTGGCCGTTCCCCTCTTATCGCCACGGGCTAGCCCAGGCCATTTGGTCAGCCAATCACATCACTGCTTTTAATACGGGGACACAGCGCAACCGCACAACTGCCGGACCAGTGTCGACGCTCAAAATGGTCCTTTGATGGTGATCGCTGAGTTTTCCCACTTTCGGCCGGCCACTTGGTTTCTGTTCGGATCCGACAAAAGGGGATTATATTTACAGTCTCTGGCTGAAATGTTCAGCATGTTCTTCCCAAGCACATCGCATCATGCCACGCCGCATCCTGATTGTGGGTGGGGGAATCGCCGGTCTCACGGCCAGCATCGCTCTAGCAAAAGAGCTCATACAAGTTGAACCGGATCTGGACATCGCCATCTATGACAGTCGAAATGAACATTTGATGGGGGATGGAGGGGCCATCAGTCTCACCCCGGTCGCTCAGCACCACTTGGACCAGCTCGGCGTCCTGCCCGAACTATCAAAGATGGGAGAAGACACAGGAATTGAAATAGACGAAATCAACATCTACTCGCTCCGCTCCGGGCTATCGTTGGGTCCCTTGCGATTTGCCGATGAGACCGGACGCGGTTACGGGGGCTATAAGAGCCGCCGCGTGTTGCGGAGTGCTCTCTTTCGCGCCATGCTGGCCGTGGCGCGCCGATACGCGCAGATCTCGGTGGAGTTTGACAAGAAATTATCCAGCAGCAGCACAGCAGGGAAAGTAGTGACCCTGCAATTCGACGATGGGACCACGACCACGGGGGATCTACTGCTAGGATGCGATGGCGTCCACTCGGCGGTCCGCACGCAGCTGGTGGATCCCGGTAACGAATCCGAATATACCGGCATCGCCTTTATTCAGAGTCTGGCTCCGTCCGAGCGGGTATCTCTACCTTCTCATTTTGACGAATCCGCCATTCATCTTACAAAGCAAGGCTCGCTGCTGGCCAGCTACTGCGACCCCAGTCATCAGACCATGTTTGTGGCCGCGATCATGCGAGTGAATGAACACATTATCGAGCGGTACCGAGCGCTGGCCTACACAGATACCAATATCGCAGCACTCACGTCAGCGCAGATGGCCCTTCGCTACCAGGTGCGCAGCAAATTCGGCATGTCGGCCTTCCCGTGGATTCGGGAGTGGATTGACGAGACTCGCGATTGGCAGTTGTACCCCATCTATCAGGTTCGCCAGCGGGGGAAATGGCACGTTGACCGCGCTCTCCTGCTCGGGGATGCTGCACACGCAGTAAGTATGAAGGTCTTCTTGTGGAGAGAATAGCACCGTTAAATCACAAACTGCAGATGCCACCGCGCGAGGAATCCGCCGCGTACGCCATCGAAGATGCGGTCATATTCGCGCAAATCTTTGCTCGAGGGCGTGATCGTTCTCTTCACCATATATTTGTAGAATACGAGAACGCGCGGCGAGGGCTGGTCGATAAAGCGTTTGATGCCACCCGCCGGTTGTGGCAAAGCGACCTTGACAAAGGACTCTTTCCCGGGAACTTCCGCGACTGCATGTCGTCTACTCAGCTGCCACCAAACCCGTTAATCAAGGAAAAAGCCGCTGGGCCGATAAGTGAACCTATCTTCCCGCCGCCGACGCACGAGAGCATGTCCGATTTATCCGTTTATACATTGACAAGCGAACTGGAGGCGGCTCTTGACGCGGATGAAGGGAGGACACAAGTCCCTTTGTCATTATGAGGTCTTCTATGGAATGTTAGAGCATGGAGAACGGCGTTTGACGACTCGTGATGACTCATGATTTGATGGTGTTTCGGTCTGGATATGGCCACGGTAACATGAATTACGTACGATCCTCAATAGATAGAGGATACCTTATGACTTATGAACTTTCTGCAATCCACCCAAACTTTATTGTTCAAATGTCTTTGACATAGCCTCCGGGAGGATGAACATCACCTCGCTTCCATAGCCATATGTGTTCTGCATGGAACTGAAACGGGCTGGATGGTCAGAGCCAGGCGGTCATCATCGTCAACAGTCGAATTGGGGCCAGCGAGATTGAACGGAGTGGTCGGAGAGGAGACTGTACCTTAGCAAGGAGTGAGCAAAGGAAGTGACGACGTACTAGCAGAATCCTTCGTCTCAGTGATATCACTGATTATGCGAATGACATCTGAATACGGGCCCTGGAGTCTAGTCTTCCGAAATGGTAATAACCATCTACCTCTCGCGCCTAGAAATGTTCTGGGCTGTGATCTTCAGGCTCCCCTTCAAATTCTCTACGCGCACTTTCCAGCCCGGCCTCTCAATTGGACCACGATGGGGCTAAGGGTACTGAACATAACACGTCAAACAGTCGATCAACCTCCAGAGATCATCACATCAGGCAGCCCACGTTCGACAGAGTCATCAGGCGTTTAACGATCCGTCCATTTACCCTGCTCATATCCCGCTATTGGTTCATTTCGTGCAGGTACATTCCGTACCTTATCAGGGCTGTCGGGGTGGGCATTTTATGCCGCTCGCTCATCGTCAAGTGATCGCTCGTAAGTGCGTACAGAGACGCAATGCTGACTATCAGAACAAATGGACAGCACCTCACTCATGGTGCGAAAATGAAGATGAAGCTTATTGATCACACCGCTGGACAAGAGAAAACTGCTATAGCTGAGCCAATGTGTGATATAATGTACTTAAAAGTTCACTAAATGCCGGTGCACTATAATCTTTCAAGGAAATTTGACGTTTACACCTATTGTCTTTTGACTACTCGGTTCTGCCTTCCATGGCCAAAGAATGAGGAAATATTACATAACGGACAGAAGTGAAGCATACTCTAATAGAAAGCACATAACAGGTCCAATATAACCACAAACCATATGAGGTAAGTAGAAATAGAACGCGGGTGAGCTTCCTAGCTTCTACCATTTATTAACGTAAGTAATAGGTTCTCAAGTACAGCATAAAAGTCATTGGCACTTACAGCAACTGTAGAGTGAGGTCCCCATGTATTTTTGCCTTGAGCTGCACCTCAATGTCCAGATTCAAATCTAGCCGTAACCTCACCTGCTCATCCTTGCCTTTCGGCTCACCCTGAGATACTCCAACCACATCCCCCAAGGCCTTGCTAGCTGTGTTACCAGCGGAACTGATAGCTTTCGAGCTCACCTCCTGAACGGCACCTACTGCGCTATCCACTGTCCTGCCGGCAATATCCGATTCGATCGGAGCCAGTTGTTGGTTTCCACGCCTACCGCGTACCCGCCTATGCCAATTTTCGATAGGGGCAGTACTTGGGCGATCAATCACGCCTGTTTGTGTAGCTGACGGCTGAGCTGCTCTCTGAAGACCGCCTTGGGGTTCTGTTTCGGCTATGAAAGACTCTGGCTCACTGATGTACTTGTCGTCCACAGCCGACTCGTGGCCAATGCTTGTCAAGTCCCCGTCAGTATCACCAGAGACCTGTCTGAGATCGGGGTCCTTGTTGGATTTATTGTCTTTCCCAAACGCTTCGGTAGCAAGGGGAAAGTTCCTTCGGAGCTTCGGTGGTCTTCGCTTCGGCGGAGAGTTGATACTAGGGTTGTTCGGGCGGGCATGTGTGCTTGGAGGTTTCTGCATAGTTTCCGCCATTTGGATGTTAACTATGGTGTCTGCTTGATAAAGGGTACGAGAACGTAAGTATTTTAGCTAGACCTAATTCATATAGGTTACAAAGTCCGCTACAGAATGGTCGATTTTGTACTTTATCATCTATTTGACCCAGTATGTATGTGCGGTTGTGATGTCAGCGTGGCGACCTGGCTTGCTGTTGGGAAATATGTAGCGAGTATCTTGAGAAAACTAGGAGAAACAAAAGAAAATTGATACTGAAATAAATTTTTTATTGCTCCATGCTTACAGTCTTCTGTAGCCTAGACCTGGACCTGGTTCGTCCGGAAGCTGCCATGGTGCTATACAAAGGGAATAGTCGAGGCACAACCAACACACAACCGAGCGTAGGTCTTACGTAGAATCAAGGGATTACTTTGCTTCCTATTGTTACGGCGCCATTAGGTCGAAAGTCCATTAAGGTATCATACTTGGATATTTACTGGCGGCATGGCGCCAAATACGCTCGGTTATCCGGCCACTTTGCAGATAACCATACCAAGGTTAAGTTGATATAAAGCACGTCATGGCCAAGAAGATGATGTGAACTGTGTTCGTGATCACGTTCCTTTAATGCGAAGTCGACAATCCAGTCCATGGTAGCCTTCATTGCCTGACCCAGAGAACTGTTTACGATTAGCGAAATGTCGTCGGTGGCGCTGCAAATAACAGAGTACCCCCAGGGTTTACAACATCCTTCATATGAAACTACATCTGCACTCTGTATAAGACATTGTTATCTAATTGCTAAGTGGGCTGGAAAAAAAGGCTCTTCTCTATTGGCATCATTTTGCTTTCTTACACCAGTTATTGCCAGAATGGCTCGCCCTTCTCGATCAATAAAAGAGGACCTTACTCTTTATGAAGACGACTCTAATATGGACCCTGCACCTTCTCCGGGATATGAATATGAGAGCCGTTCCCAAGTTACACACAGATCCCCAAGTCATAAGCAAATGGAGAAGGAGACACAACAGCTGCAAGTAAATCGTCGGCTAAACAAGTTTCATCCTGCGAAGTCTCGCAGAGACGAGACCCAATTCAGTGCGCTGCAGCCACTTGACCGACGCGCTTCCGAGCAGAGTCCCTTGGCAGGGCCTGTAACTCGCACGCAAGACCAGTCCACTGAAGAGCTTAGTTTGATTGAGGAGAACGAGAGCCAGCAACTTCAGAAAAAAGATGAAGACTCGGGGCTTAAACTGCGTCTGGACTTGAACCTCGACGTCGAAGTCGAGTTGAAGGCCAGAATCTATGGTGACATTACGTTATCATTGCTGTAAGTGTTTTCATTTCGTGATTATGGCACGGAGCTATCCTGGAAGCTGTTGATAACTTTAAGTAGTAAGTGACACATGGGCCAAGCCTCATCATATCTTCCACTGTATTAAGATTCATCGGTCTCGATTGAACACTCAGGGTTCATGGATCTTTAACCTGTTCGCCTGGTCTGGAATAATTTCAGAATATATAGATTTCTTCATACACGAGCACACCGTGGTAATTAGTATATTTTGGCGATGCCCATCATTACAGAACGTGCAGATATCTTCATATAGCTGCACATTCCAAATGTATTTTCACACTCTATAATGGAATGACGAACACCCCATCTTTTACCGGCTCAAGATGTCCTAGGTTGAACGAACACCTGATTGTGCATATGACTGACAGTCTGATTCGCTTCCTTTGGGCTACTGCGCCACTAAAGCTTCATTATTAAGCATATAGCTGTTCTTGAATATTATTGGTCTGAGATTTATGGACGCAGAGTAGTACGTGCATTAATTTGATTTACATGAATTCGATCAGCTCTCCTGTTATAAGTATTATCAAAGCTAAATGCCGTAGAGGGGAGATTACGTTTTGGATCTGCAGTCCCAGTTATTTATTTTGGGTCGATACATTTCGCTTAAAGGACCTAAAATAAGCCAAGGATGACGTCTTATCGAAACGAGTCCAGGATATGTCTCCGCGCTCTTGAAGCATCTAGCCGCCACCAACCGATGGAACCAAGACAAACGAACCAGTTCCGCCGTGTGGAAGACTTTGGCGCGACAAGAAGCATGGCGGACCAAAGGAAGTGACAGCAGCCCTACAACGTGGTTCTCCGTACCACTTGGTACACAAGGCGTCTGGCCAGGACCTAAAGTCGTCCTCGTGATTGAAGCCCCACGGTTCCTGCTGAAAAGTCCGTACCGTGGTCCCTGCCAGCCCCAATGATGGCTTGCTTTCCTATACGCTTAGTGCACATTGATGGAGCAGTAATGATGGCAGAAGACGTCAAGGCAATCAACTCAGCGTTCTTGAGCTCACGCAGTACGTTATAAGGATTGTCTTCGAGATCTCGATTACATCACATAGCAAGCACTCGATCGATTTATATCTTTACCAGCCTGTTTCGGTCACTGGCCATTGTTATCTAAGCACCGACTATATTAGCCTCCACCTCCAAGCAGATACTGACAAAGCCAAAAGATAAGGGGGGAAAAAGCAACTTCCAGCCAGTGAAATAATCAGAGAGAAGAAGAAAACAGGCGATCCGACATTGACGGTTCCTTCTTCAGATAAAATGAGTAACTCACGATTTCGAGAACAGAGGCACCCGGGCGATCAGGGTCGACTTGACGCTAAAGCGTCGGGTTCCGGTACGTTTGCATCTTCAATCATGGACTGCGCGAAGGGGGGCGCATCGAAGCTCACGGAACTGGGTAAAGGGGCAGCTTATATGGGGGGCCGCTTCGTTCGCGACGAAGGTCAGAAGACTCCCGCAGCTATACCCGCGAGCAAAGTTGTCAAAACCCATCTAGAAGAGACTTCTCTCGATCTGTCAAGTTTGAAGGGGCTCGAAGTTGGTGAAGACGGAAAGATAGTCGATAAAACGGGACGACTGATTGGTCAAGTCATCGAAGGCGACCCGCAGGACCTTGTCGGTCAGATTGTCGATGGCGACGGGGAAATACTGGATGAAGACGGTGACCTCATTGGGCGTGTTGAACTCGTCCCTCAGGAAGCCAGGCAGGAGCCGGGCGATCGAGCAGTGACAACCGAAAGAAGCGAAGGGGCTAAGGGCATGGTGGAAAGTGGCCCAATACTCAAGGGCAGGAGAATAAATAAAGACGGCAAAATCGTTGATAAAGATGGCCAAACGCTTGGCAAAGTCGTGGGCCAACAAGACCCAAGTACTCTTGCAGGAAAGCTAGTTAATGAGAAGGGCCAAGTCTTGGATGATGACAATACTGTCGTTGGAAAGGTTGAAATCCTGTCCGGGCAAGGCGCTGATACTGGTTTTCAAACGCCGCAGGAGGGAAACGACGAAGCAATGAGTGGAGCTGTAGCATCGACTGTCCAACAGTTACCTGACATTGCCTCACTGGAGAGCCTGACTTGCGATAAGCTTGGCAACATTGTGAACGAAGCCGGGGTCACTGTTGGGCAGCTTATTGAGGGCGATGCCAAGAAACTTAGCCGAGAGGGTCTGAAGCTGGACAATGAAGGTCAATTCTGGGATAACCGAGGGCATCTGGTTGGCAGAGCAAAACCAGTTTCAGTGGAGCAAGAAGAAGAAGAGGTGGGTGTTTTTGCCGGTTTCGGGGAACTCTTCGTCGCCGACGACGGTTACATTCAAGATGTAGACGGAAACCGATTCGGAAGAATCGTTGACGGTGATGTCGAGAAGCTTGTTGGACGTCCCGTGGATGATGACGGCGATATTCTGGATAAAAGAGGCAACATTCTCGGTCGAGCTGAGCCCTTACAGCCCTGGGAGATGGGATGGGGGAGCGAAGGCGAAGGAGAGGAGGAGGAGGAGGAAGAGGAGGAGGAGGAGCAAGATTTGTCCATTCTCGATGGAAAGATGGTGAACAAGCTAGGAAATGTTGTTGATGATACAGGGGCAGTTTTCGGGCACATTGTCGCAGGGAAGCTTAAAAGGATGATGGGTAAGAAGGTAGATGCGAAAGGGATGGTCTGGAACGACACTGGTGAGGTGATTGGTATGGCTGAGCTCGTTCCACGTGAAGAAGACGAACTGCAGGAAGGGCCCTTTTTCGGACTCAGTGGCCTTGTTGTGGCCAAAGGTGGTGTGGTTACCGATAGTACTGGACAGGTCATGGGGAAGTTAGTGGAAGGCGACGAGGATCGACTTCTCGGACGGGCTGTCGATGAAGACGGAGAGATTATGGACAAATCGGGCAACGTTATAGGTCGTGCAGAGCGCTGGACTCCGGATGAACAGCCACAGCTGTCCCCCGAAGAACTTGAAAAGCAGCAGCAGGAGGCAGAAGAGCGAGCCCTGGCAAGGAAAATGTGTACAATTCTTCGGCAGACGCTCGACTATGTTGGATCGCATTGCAGACAAATCTCACAGGTACATGTCCTCTTCCCTAACATTAGAACTGCGGACGTCTAATGCATGTGCATCCCCCAGCACATTCAAACTGCCAATAGCACCCCTAAGGAAGAGCTTGACGAGGAGCAACTCGTGAAGGACGTCAGGCCCTTAATAGAAGAGGCGAGTGCTTCCCTGCAGGAATGCAAGGGTGCTCTTCGGTCTCTCGATCCGGATGGCCAGATTGCTGCCGCCGCCAAAGCCCACAGTTCTTCTCGCGAGGCAACTCCGGAAGAATATGAACTAGCAGACCTCCTCAAGGAACTGACAGAGACTGTCGTCGAGACTATTGACAACGGAAAGAAGATGATAGCCGATATGCCTCACGCCAGAAGGCAGATCAACCCTTTGTGGGCTCTGCTTTCCGAACCGCTGTTCCAGATTATTGCTGCAGTTGGCCTCCTTCTTAGCGGAGTGCTGGGCCTTGTTGGTAAGCTTCTGAACGGACTGGGTCTTGGGGGACTCCTGAATAGTTTGCTGGGTGGACTTGGGATTGACAGGCTCCTTGAGGGGCTTGGATTGGGCAAAGTGACAGGCTCACTGGGGCTGGGTGGTAAGGAGTAGCTAATCTCTAGGAACCTTAAAAGCCGTTATTCTGATCTTTCTAGACAAGCCCTCTTTTCGTGCTCTCTTGGGTTCGCTCCTTTTCCTTGCTTATCAACTTATTTTCCTTGTATTCAACGCTGTATTTGGTTCCAATCGTTTCTGAAATCTCATTGCACCACTCATCTCACCATCAATAAGTATTTTCTCCGCGAGGACTGCCATGCTAGAGTAGGGAAAAATAGGTATTTGTATCTATAAATGTTCTGTATTTTTCCATATTACTTTATCTGATACAACCTCATAATTCAGAAACAAGTTCCTAATGCTTCGTATTAAACTCTGCTAATCTTTTATGTAATTAATTAAATCTGGTGACTGACCTACTCCGTGGTACTCACACTAGGCCACAAGGACAGTACTTGGCGTCAAAGTGTTGTTGAGTGACCCTACCATCTTGATAAAAACTAATAATATATAAAAATGATAATAGCCAGGGTTTATCTGTCCTTGCGTTCTCTCACGAGGCGGCAAATTGGGGCCTCCAGAGTGTAGAGTGCCATAAAGTCCACTGTATACACAGTCAGCTGCTAACTATCTTTCTAATGCTGCCTGTTCTGAATAGGTTATTGTGGCACTCTAAGGAGGTATTATGAGAAACAACAACATATTTGCTGGCCCATGGCCGAAACTGAGATATATCTGCTCTTGGTCTCTGCATCCATAAGCGCACGGTCGGAGATCGATAGACAAGGGGATCGGTTTTTGGCCTAATGCCATTCTCCATACTGAGGATATCCTTGTGGTCTCCCATCGTTTTTTGACTGGAGTTGAGCTGTCATGTCGTAGGTTACAGAGTCAAATGCACCAGTTAGAACGGTAGTTGGATGATTCAGAGTGTCTTGTTATAGATTTGCCTGTCAAGGAGCAGTATATTCAACTACAGTAACAGTTCAATCATGCCCGCGAAGCCACCTCGACGTGAACGTCCTGCGCCTTCTCGTCAAGCCCTTGATCAAGCTGCTTGTGGACAGCCGCAGCCACTTCATTCGCCTTTTCCTTGCCCTCGAACACTGTATTTGTTAGTTTTGTCTTGCAAGCTCAGAGGTGAAACTTACTGAAGGACAGCTCCTCGAGAGTTCTGCCGGACGTCTCGGGAAAGATCAAATAGATAAACGCCACCTCGAAAGCCAGCCAGCAGCAATACACCAGCAGCCACCTCCAGCTGATATTCTTCAAGCCAACTGGGTTCACATAGGTTGCAAAGAAGCTCGCGCCTCGTCCGTAGAACTGGAACCACGAGATACCTCTGGAGCGACCAAAGTAGGGGAAGATTTCGACCAGGTAGGCTGACCAGTCAGTGGATATCTTGGCAAAAAAGAGGAGGACTTACTATATGTCAACGCGTTGTAACCGAGGTTATATGCAGGCGAATAGCAGAAAATGAAGAAAATGGTCAGGATGGCCGCGGCCTTGGCGTGGGTATTCATGAAGCGTTCCATGGAGATGGTCCAGGCGATATACACGCAGAGCAACGAACAGGCACAGGTTAGGTACATTGTCCGTCGTTTGAATCGAGGAGCAGTCAGCGCCAGGGTCGTGCCGCAGACGAGACCCCAGCACGCAATGCCGATGTTGATCTTCGACTTGACTACTCCGTCGGTGATGTCGACCATTTCCAGGAGGTCACTCAGATAGTATCTGGCATCATTAGCAAACATATCACGATAGTAGCAGCGGTACGTACGAGATCAAAGTATTGCCCGACCACTGGGTGAACAATCCCAAAAAGGCCGAAATGAGCAACCGACGACGCATACCGGCGGTGCGGAACATATCCCACCACGTCTGCTTGGCCTCTTCGAGCTCGAGCTTGATGGTGCGTTGGATCTGGGCGATTTCGGCTCGGACAATGACCGAGTTGCGGTCTCCTTCGGCATGGTATTTGGTGAGGATATCAAAGGCCTCCTCGTGGCGATCTTTACTGATCAAATACCGAGGGCTTTCCGGAAGAAGGCTGCGCACTTGTCAGTTCTGTTCAGGGACAGTAAGATATATACAACATACAAGATGAAGGCAATCTGCACCATCGCCGGTGCAATCTGAAGGAGGGACGGGATTCTCCACGCCCAGTCGGTTTTGATGGTCACCGTCCCCAACCCGACAGAAGCAGCAATAATCTGGCCAATAAAGTACGAAGAATTGAACAGCGACGTCAAAATGGGTCGTTCCTTGGGATATCCCAATTCACCCAGAAGTGAAGACCCGGCAACGATGCAAAAGGGGATACCGAATCCAAGGACCATCCGCGCGACGATATACATGCCGACTACAGAATTAGCATGTGGATCAGACTCGAGGTGGGTAGCATACCTCCATTGGCAAAGCCCTGCAGAAGAGCACCCAGGAGACTGACGCAGGAACCAAACACAATCGTCCATCGTCGTCCGAATCGCTGGTTTACCCAGGGAACAAACGGGAGGGAGAGGATGGCTCCGAGGGAATATGCGGCTCCAAGGAAACCTTTGAGATTCGCTTCGATCTCATACTTGGGTTTGCCGTCGACAACAGCTCCGGTCGGATGACCGAAATCTGTAGATGTCAGCATCGATTATAGTATAACGTGTGATGAGGGATACATTTGTTCCATGTGTAGACGATCTGCACAGTATTGATGATCTGCGAGTCGAATCCCGAGGTGATCTCGATTCCCATGCATGCAGGAAACAGAATAAAATACAAGTATCTCAGATTGGGCTTCTTGTACCAAGGAGTGTGATCCTCGGCCAGCAGGTTGGCCAGGACGGGCTCCGCGACATCTTCTTCACGATGCTTTGGCACTACAACCATGATGATCGGTGTCGGATAATCGATGGTGCTGATGGCTTGATACTGTCAGGAGACGGCCTTCTCTGGCTATATGTAGAATCCCGTCTTGGAGATGTCTATGCCAGGGCAGACTGGTTTTCAGCGACGATGACCCTGTTGATAGCTCTGACCGGGGTCTTCGTCCAAAATGCCCCTTGATGGAAAAGGCATCCCGCAACCCCCACGTTCACAGGACGGGAACTCTGGTTATATCCCCCACCAATGGGATCTTGAAGTCAGCGTGATTGAATGCTGTCAGCATACCTGCCAAGAGCGGCCAAAGACCTCATGCGGGGGTTTGCTGAGACAATCCAACGAGCTGACGGAGGATTTGGGTTGCAGTTGGGTTAAAGAGTCAAAATATCATCACATGCCCCACGTTTACCCCGGATTAAACACGGTAACGGCCCTAATAGGTAATGAACGTGGCTCGATTCAGTAATTGATTGACCCCCCACACTGCCCAGGCCTGCACTTTGGATAAATGCATGCTCTTTATCCGGTGCCAAGCTCGTGGGATTCGAGTTCAGACTAAAAGATGGAACACGATTGCTACAATGCTGTCTATACACCACTCCAGTATCTTGTCTGCTCCACCCTAAACTCTCCTCGAGACACAATCTCCTGACTCGAAGTCCCAATCAGCACATGATAGACGCCCTCTTCACTCTTCCACATATCCTCGATCTCGTCCCAAAAGCTGGTAGCGTATTTGTCAATGTGGATGTCTACCGATTTCTCCTCTGCTGGATGCAGGAACACCTTAGTGAATCCGTGCAGTTCCTTGACAGGGCGTGGAGTGGCTGAATTGGGCGCGGCGATGTAAAGCTGTAGGATCTGCGCTCCTGCCACTGGGCCTGTATTCTTGACTAGAACCCTGGCAGTGGCTGGACAGTCCGGTGAGAAGATACTCGGAGAGACAGTCGCTTCAGGAAAGACGCTGAAGGTCGTGTATGATAAACCATGTCTGCAGTGGTCAGCATGCGTTTAGTGAGTAAGATTATCAACCTACCCAAATGGAAACAAGACCTTGCGGCCGACTTTGTCATAGAATCGATATCCCATATACACATCCTCACCATAGAGCATTCTACCGCCAACGCTCATATTGTTCAGATACGCGGGATTGTGCCTCACATCCACCGGCCAGGAAAGCGGCAATTTCCCACTGGGGTTGACATCTCCAAACAGGACATCGGCAATGCCATGACCGGTTTCATTGCCCCCATACCATGCCTGAACAATCCCTCTGGCTCGATCCGCCCACGGCATGGTAACAGGAGTCCCGGATTGGTTAACGATGACAGTCCTGTCAGCCGCCACGTCAAGCACAGACCAAATCATCGCGTCAATGCCCGGAGGAAGATCCATATCCGGACGGTCAAATCCTTCCGACTCCCAGTCTCTGTTGAGTCCCGTGCACACGATTGTATAATCCGCCTCTGCAGCGACTTTAACCGCATTGGCAACCATTTGCTCAGGGTCCATGTGTAGACACGCGCCGAGGTGGGCGGCGCCACCACCAAAGTGGACCACACCGATAGCTTTCATAGGACTGGTGTTGGCAGAGCCGAACTCAATTCGAATTTTATACGTCTGTCCAGCAGTGAGCTGCTTCTGGCCAACCTCCTGCACCGTGCCCTTGCCGAAAAAGGCCGTTCCGCGGGTTTGCCGCGAGGTGTTGTCAATGACCATCTCATCGTCAATGAAAAGCGTGGCCGTACCGAAGACAGTGAGTCCAAAGTCCCATAGTCCAGAGACATCTGGCCTGAACTCTCCGACTAGAGTAGCCCAAAACAGACCCCTGTTGAGACCGGGAGCATTGTAGTCCATCAACTGAAACGCAGTGTTAACCACCGGTTCGGTCGCCAATAACTTGCGCTCCTTTTTGGGCGGCTCATTGTAGAAGTGGATGACGGCATTGCTAAGCATCCGATCGATGACAGGAAGCATCTTGTGAGCATATGCTCCCGCTTCATAGATGATCTCAGCATCGGGAAGGGCTTCAACGACTGCATCATATAAAGAGACAGTATAGTATGGTTCAAGAGAAGCACTACCGCCGCCTGAAATAGCGGGGGTCTTCACATGAGAACCGATGAGCGCGATCTTCTTGACTGTCTTGGGAAGCGGCAGTAGATTTCTCTCATTCTTCAGCAGCACGATGCTGTTCGCGCACAGCGTACGGTTCAGCTCCCGGTCTTCTGGGAAGTCTCGGCCAGTCTCCTCGGCCGACGCAGGTGCGCGGCTGGCGCGTTCGACAAACTCTAGCACCTTGCGAGCACGCTTGTTGATCGTCGACTGTTTGATCAACCGCGCCTGCATGGCTGATTCGATGTACCTTCCGCGATATCGCGTCGGACCCGGCATCTCGAGATCGAGACCAGCATTCATCGAGTCGATGGTGGTGTATGTTCCTAACCAATCGCTCATGATCAAAGGGTCCCAGTTCCAGTCTTTGCGGACAATATCCAACATGGCAGGATTCTCAACGACATGCTTGCCGTTTATTTTGTTGTACGAAGTCATCAAGGCTCCCGCACGGGCGTCCCGAGCAACAATCTGAAAGGGACGCAGGTAGATCTCCCGAAGTGCTCGGGGAGTGACCAGCACGTCAACAGCGCGGCGCTCATGTTCCTGGTCATTCCCGACGTAGTGCTTTACCGTGGAGATGACCCCTGTACTCTCGCAGCCCAGGATAATCGACTTGGCCATGATTCCCGAGAGATGGGGATCTTCCGCGAACGATTCAAACCCGCGTCCTCCCAGCGGCGACCGCTGCATGTTGATCGTAGGCCCCAGCCAGCAATGCGCTCCCTTTGCGAGACATTCTTTGCCGAGCAGGACACCAGCTTGATGCAGCAGGTCACTATCCCAAGTGGCGCCTAGGGCTGTGCCACATGGGAGACACGCAGCGGGAACACCCGCGAAGAACTTGGTGCCACGGATACCATTTGGGCCATCAGTGGTACGAATCGGAGGCACATTGAATTTGGGGATTGCATGTGTGTGCCAAAAGTCACTTCCTATTAGCCATTAGTACATGTTGTAGGTAGTAGTTGCGTCAACAATAAGTACCGGAGAGAAGAGCGATCTTGTCGTCCTCGGTGATATTGGCTAAAACATAGTCGACGTCGAATTTGGGTGTCATCTTCAGTTGGTTGTCATTGATGGTTATTTTGTCATTGCCTCAGACCAGCACAGCTCCAGTGATCATAAAAGTATGGTATGGTTAAACAAGATGACGATCTTCACGGCCCTCGAGCCGAATTCCCGATTCGGTGCGGGACCAAATCCGTCGAGAGTATCCTGATGGACTTGGCAACCCCCACGCGATGTGGGTTTTATCTGATTGGAAGAAGGACTTTTGTGTCTCACAAATGAAATGAGTCGTTGTATCGGTTAAATGAATCTCACCGTGACAGTCGCAGAGTCCTGTCAAGCTGACAGTCTGCCAAGCTCAATTGCCGACATGAGATCTTAGCCTGCTCACGCAAGAACAGTGCTTCCTGACTCATTTCGCTGCTCCCTCGTCATTGCTCAAGTGAAGAATACAGGTACACTGAAATAGCCATTGTGATCAAGTGTCCGAGCTAATTTTGTACCAGGCATGAGTGTCATATATATATCGGGTTGACAGCGGGTGATGGCAATCACGACCTTGGCAAGAATATGACGCTGTAAGGACTATGCTAGGGTTCAGTACCTCTGTATTTAGGAAGGGCATTCCTACGCGTATGGCAGCGGATTATTCTCAGTTCAAGCCATGCTGCTAGCAATTGGTTTCTTGCGGACATTGTTGCTGAGTACTTCGAGCTCCACTGCCTATCCAGTAGCGGAGAAAGCCGATGCGACTTGGCGACTGAGCTGTGCACCTTACGGTCAATATAACTGCGGGATTATGTCCATGCGGATGTCGAGATGAAAGAAATGTGGTCATCGCAGTCGACAAACGCTCCTGATCGAGAGCACCAGATGCCTCAATCCGTCAGCACACAACCATGACGGCTACCACTACTAGGACAATTACTCCAACCGGTGCTTCGTGACAGGCAGAGAGACAAACACAGCCGTGGCGAATGTGAATAACAATATGACTCCTCGTCGTCACCTTAATCAAATTAACTTCCCTGGACACTCAAATAATCAGTCACCGCCAATAGCTCTCACCCGTCATGGGGGCCCGAGGCCAACATTGTCTGTGTAATGCTTCGCCTTTCAATACTGCAGGACGATGACGATCGACCAGAAGCGAGAGGCCTGAGGAACGGATAGATCAGAGAAAGGTCAAGGCGGAACGAGCCAAGCTTGGCGAACCAGTGGACCAGGAGCAGGCCTTTCGCCAGAAACGGTGGGACTGGTACACTCCGAATGGCATTGACTGGATTTTCTGCCAGACTCTACCAGACTCTGAAGGCCGTTTCGATCCCTGAGCGCGCGACTGATCTCATGTCCATGTCCCCAGCAGGGCATTGTACCAGAGCAACCGAGAACCTACCGCAAGAGATCGCCACATACGGCATCGAAGGTATAACATGAAGGGCAACATCAATCTGCACTCTCTTTGATACCTTCAAAGCGCTGGATGCTGGCGAGAGCCGGTCATAAGGACTGGTTCCGAGACAGAAGCAATTTGTCATACATCTACCGGTTCGTGAGTCTTGCTCAGCAGTCTGGCCTCCTCGGGGAGCCCTCGGTAACCAATGAAGCTTTGGACAATTGGCCTCATGCAAACGGCACTCTATGGGTCGTCAAGGGAGTACCAGGGACGTACTGTCGCAAGTCGCACTGTGAAAAGCCTATCCTCGTGATCCTGCAAGGCTGCTTCTGTTCAAAGACACTTTTGCCGTACAATCACTTTGCGGACCGAAAGAATTGACATAGCGTTCAGGGAGTGGACTGCGAGCCAGCAGAATAGAGCAAGGTTTCTGGAAAGGATATCCAGGAGGACTGCTGATCGTTCTACCTCTTCATTGATGGTGGTGTCATTGCGTCCCAGTAACGAATGCGAGCTATTGCTACTAAGTTTAATCCGGAATTTTGGTTACATATTCCTACTGATCAGTTATAGAATGTAATATCTCCCGCTTGAGTATTGAAACCTGGGGAACTAGCCACCACCACTCGCGTGCAATTAGTGCTTACTCTCTGGTATATTGGTGCAGACTCAACCTTGAACCGGCACGAGTCATCACTCATTTAATGAACCCATGCAGGAGGGGTGTAAAGCCCAGCATTGCCGCTTCATTGTCACATTCTCGAGTTCAAGTCAGTCCACACTCAGGCAGAATTGCTCAACATTTTGTGGTTCGTGATTGAAGCAGTCAGAAACATTCCTCGGCATTTTATACTGAGGCTGAGACATGGCTGATATGTCTGCTCATGATTGTTGAAACCCCGCATTGTGTTGTTTGCATGATTGGATGCAAAATACGGTGTAGCATTCTGAATACCAAGCGTCTAACCGGGTAGAACACTAGTGGACACTCGGACCCCTGCCTAGATTCGGGATTATTTATACAAGGGTCTAGAAATCCATCCATGAGGTTGCAGTGATCCTGGTTAGTGTTGCACCGCCATGGCACAATTTCCCTTGTTGGTAGACTCCATTACCCCGGAGTCCGATGCCATTCTTCAGGGCCGAAGAGCCGGGCTCTTTTGGGATAAGGCAGAGAATATTTGCTATGTTTCTTAGCTTACAGCATGTTGCCAGTGCACTCCACCAAGCAATGTCATTGGCTCTCTTATCGATGGAAGGATACGTGGTGGTCATTTCGTGGTTCCCCTCGTAAAGACGGCCCATCCAATAGGCCGCCCATATGACCCAAGTAAGACCGTCTGATCTCACCATTCCTTGCCGATAGGCTCGTCTTTTCCCTAGTCAAAGCGGTTTTCATGGGTCGATCGGTATGCGCCCGACTTCTCCGTGGTAGAAGACCTCAGAGAGCCCTTCGGGGACTGCCTATGTTCTTGCGAACCTCCACAGTTGAAATCATGTCCAGCGATGATATCGAGAAATATGCTATCTTAGATGCAAAAGGATGGCGACCTCGGCCACCGCTAAGACGCAGACGTCGGGCTATCGCATTCCAATTGCTCATGATATTCATTGGTCTCTGGATATGTTACGACTTTGTTGCTGGGCCTGTGAGCCTTTCATCACCGGATAAGGCCAGTGGCGGCGCGATCCACGTTCAAACCTCGCCGCTGACAGATGGACTGGACTTTGTCAAAGACAAGGGCGCGTCGATAGACCCCAAACTGACGCGACTTGAGCCCACTGAGTCAGAGCTAAACCCCGAAGATCCTGTAGTCGTCCCTGATGACTTACCTGACAAACAGCCAACTGCGCAAGGGATAGACTATGTACCACCGCCTCGAATTGACTTGAGCATGGCCCTCGATCGGATGATTGCCATTCTGCCGGACGAAATGCGCATGCAAAGCCTCCTACGTCCTCTCAAAGCGACCGGCGGCGAACGACTCCGTGATCTGGGTCTCCGAACACGCGATTTCTGGGCTTTGTTCGAGGCGTGGGAAACCGTGCACCTGGTGCCAACCGATGATGGCCTGTACATCCGCGACGACATTATCCAGTACCTGCGACGACATCCTGAGGTGGCAGAGAGTATGGTGAGAAACACAACGGACATTATCCGCTCCTATGAGTCGTATCGCTCGCTCATTACCCGACTATCATCACTACTGTTTCCGTGGACTGCACCGCATTTTCCGGACCATATTCATCTTCATACACAGATCCATAGTGGCGGTCGGGGGCTGGTCTTTTCGGCCGGAGACAACCAGGCACCTTTTCTGCTCGCTTCGATTCCCGCCATCCGCCAGTTGGGATGCGACCTGCCAATTGAGGTCATGTATCTGGGCGACCAGGACCTGAGCCAGGACATGCGTGAGCAGTTGGAGGGGCTACCCGGTGTTACTACACGAGATCTGAGGCAGATGGTGGACGACAATGGCTGGACATTGGCTGGATGGGCCGGGAAACCGTTTGCGATTCTATTTTCGAGTTTTAGGGAAGCGATTTTTATTGATGCCGATTCGCTTTTCCTGCAGAACCCGGAGATCTTGTTTGAAGACGAGGCCTATCAAAAGAATGGGGCCTTGTTCTTCAAAGACCGCCTGATGATGCCCGAGTCTAAGAAACGATGGCTGCAAGAGATTCTGCCCAGACCAGTGTCCAACAAAGCCATGGAGAGTCGCTTCTGGAGGGGTCAGAGTGGTCATATGCAAGAATCAGGGGTGGTTGTGGTGGACAAATGGCGACATTTTATTGCGCTGCTTCTGGTGACGCGGATGAATGGACCTGACCGCGACGGCGACAAGTCGAAGCACAAGACGGGCGTGTATGATATGGTTTACGGTACGTTCCTGCCTCTCTGCTGTACGTGACTTTGGATTGTTGCGAACTAACGATGCAAATCAAACAGGCGACAAAGAGACCTTTTGGCTGGGATGGGAGCTGATCGGGGACCTGGATTATGCGTTCCATGATGGGGATGCAGGCGTGATGGGCACTCTGGAGAAGACTCCCCCGGTAAAAGGTCTACCGGCACAAGAAGAACTGAACAAAACCAATACCACGGACCAGAAAAAGACAACTGCGCCAGAGATGTACACCATCTGTGCTCCCCAACTACTTCATCTTGATCGCAGTGGTCGACCGTTGTGGTTCAACGGCTGGCTCCTCCCAAATAAGTTCGAGAAAGGCAAGGATCGAGAGCCTAGTCGATTTGAGGCCTTCTTAAGGGAACCCCGAGAGATTCGCGACCCGGGCGCCTGGCAATTGCGGGCGCATAACATCTGCTGCTTGACCTCGGAACATAAGGGAGAATTCAGTCCAGATGAGAGACACGCTCTTGATATGATCATTGAGTCAGGACGGCGTGCAGGCGTGCTGGGTACCAAGGGTATAGCACTTTAGCACTCAAGCAAGGTCACTGTAAATATTTGGGGCTTTTTTGATGTACATAATTGTAGCTAATAATGAACGTAACTGATAATGAAGAACATAAAAAGAAACTAGCGTATGCATCACTTTTTGGCAAGACCCCTGGTCCTGTTGAGCCAATCACAGCATGTCCTCTTGTTACCACATCTGCGGCTGCCTGATACTCAGGTACTTAGGCACTAGGGCTCAGTTACGGCATGAAGCTGAATATTAGTACCTTGGAGTCCTTACTTCTGCACGAATAATTTCAGCCTGTTGGAACTTAGTGTGGGTCTCGATCGACTCAGCTTCAGATTGGCGTCAATAGTTCACTTAGTTTCAATAGTCCAGCTAGGATTGACAAATGACAACTCATGAATACTTGAGTGCATCCACTGAGATGCATATGCGGCCCGAAGGCAGGAGGGTTGTTCCCTAATCATAGTCTTCATAGGACGATTTTCCCTCGTCGCATTTCTGGTCTCCACGTCAGATTGTCAATCGCATTCCTGAAGGCTGTTCGTGGTATGATCAGCCGAATGAACACCGACGATCTTCATGCAAGGTGATATGACTGCAGCACGCAGGATACACCAAGAGAAAGATAAATAGCAAGATGCTCGCTCTGGATTTATTCTCCTCGGCATTACACGGCGCATTCTCACGATGATCTTTACGAACGCCATTCTGGTGCTTAGCACCTTGCTCCCTGCTACTGTCCTCTCCTTTGAACACATAGAGGTAAACATCCCGCCATCCATCTCACCATTCAATTATTTCGACTAACCCTTCAGGACTCTCTCTTCCCCGCCAGATGTTGGCCCGACCCCTGCGCCGGCATCACCTTCAAGAACGACACCTACGTCTGCGGAGACCCGCGCCTCGGCCCCGTCGTCCCACCCCGGAAATTCCCTCTGCGTAACGAGTTACGCACCTACGCGCGGTTCGGCGCTCTCTGTCCCGCCGAATTCCTCGACAAATGGGCCACCGACGTCGCTCCAAACGGGACATACATCTACCCGCCCGCCAACGGCTTCGTTGTCGACACAGAGAAGCACCCAATCCTCGGCAACGCGACCCTACCGGTTGGCATGAAGCTCGACCGCTTCGGGTCAGAGTACGGCACTTTCCTGGCGCCGCTGGGAGCACCGTATATCGAGCGCTCGCTGCCGCCGAGTAACCTCAACACGTTTGGCGGGGATTACCCGTACAATTACCACGTGTACCAGGTGACCAAGGAGTTTGTTGTTGGGCTGGGGCCCATTGCGCCTTGGTTTGAGCAGCCTGGGATGGGGACGCAGTTTGTGACCTATACCAATGTGCTGGGGTTGATTAATGGGAGGTTCTTGAGACGGTTGAATGAGAGCGAGTATGATGAGAAGGTGGAATATTCGAATCCGTATACTCCGGGGCCAAATCAGTAATGCATGCGCTTACGAGAATTATGGGCCTTGTCTTTAGATATTTTAATAATAATACAATCATCAGGCATGATGCCTCAGCTCTGAGCGCATTCGTCAACATGCTAGCATGATGCAATTGGATGTCGGGAATAACCGCAGTGTCTACTACTCTGCCATGGGCGGCTACAATGTCTTGGAGAGGAAAGAGAAAGCGGGCCAGAGAGCTGTCAATCTAGCCAGCGATCCTATCGTGATTCCAATAGCAAGAGTCGGCGACAGACTTTGGGTTGAAGGGATAAGTTTTCGATGATTTCCGGTATCTAGTGCGATGGCCACAAGGGCTGTTAAAGTGTGTTCGGCTTTTGCGGAACCGGGTACCTGCGTAGCTGCACTCCCAAGATGAGTCTATGTTAAACAGCTACGCAGTTGCTACTGCCTTATTCTTGTTTGCATCGACTATTTACGCCTAAATACATGTTTCTCCTTTAGTCACTGGACGCAAGAATCCGCCAAGACCTGTCCGACTTTTGTACACATATTCCGGAGTTGAACCATGTCTTGCTCTTGACTTGCGTTGAAGGATTATCTGATTCAACAGCGTTTGGAGAAGCTCGCATGGCGGAAGTTGGACACCTTTCCGCGTCAGACCAAGGCTTCTTCGTGACGAGTAGTTAGATGCCGGAACCCTATCTGCGACCTATGTGCAAGTGCAAACCTTCTCCATTTGGCGTGTTCCTCTTCCTTACAGTACATTCCTTTGAGGCACTCATCAAGGTTCCATTCATGCACTCTGCCTCCATCCAGCAACAGCCTGAGGACTCCCACGCGCTCGTAGATCATCCTGCCATCATGATAGAAGAGAAGCAATTGCAAGAGCTCATGAAGTACACAAACCAGATAGTCTGGATGCATCTTATAGTCGACTCCCGTCTCCTTTATCAGGTCAAGTAGTCTACCAATCTCGGTTGACCTCGGGCGTTGCGTCCTGGGTATCACAAACCTGCGGTCTTCGGTAGTGATATTCGGCGGACCAAGCAGGTTCTCCGGGATACCGGTTCGAGTGCGGACATCCAACTCGAGCGTCTCAATCAGAATATGCGCGTCTGCAGGCGCATGTGTTGCGTTAGGAGGCCCGCATTGGAGGAAACGCTGTAGAACCCTGTACAAGTCCCAGCAATCCCGTAGGGCGCCTCCGCTTACTGAGCGGTATTTAAAGTACCAGGACTCAATGGGGCGCGTCCCGTCGTCTTTCAGAACATAAAACTTGGCGCGTGCATGCTTGAATCGGGTGGGAAACTTTTGGGTTGGCATGAAGAGAATCAGGCGCTGTCTCTGGAAGAACACAATGTCCGCCTCATATCTGGATGCAGCGAGTTTGTTTAACACTTCCCAACCTTCAGATCGAAACTGGTGGTTGACCAGCAAAAGTGGATAGTGCAGTAAACGCTGTCCGTGGGACGCATACTTGGTTCCCTCAAACCGCTTTTCCCGCGGCGGGGACGGGGTGGGGTAATTTGGTAGTTCAATGCTGACTGGATCCCGTTCTAGGAAGCTGTATTCTATGATAATGTCCCGGAGCTCTTGTGGAAGAGTTAGAATAGTTGGTTTTCTAGACGCAGCTGGACTGGAGATCATAATGATGCGTAGAGAGATGTTTGTCAAAGAATAATAGCGACATCAAGAGAAGAACCTGCTCCATCATGTGATGCTGCTTGGCCCTCTAGCCCTCTCTGGTTGGCACTGCAATTGTATAGTAACATGCCTTTATATCACCAGAGAAAAGCCAGAGATAGGTTTCTGGACTTCCCAACTGTGGGCAACTCCAGTGCATATCTATAATACTTACCCATTAAGCTACGTGGGCGTCAGGAAATGTCCGTATTGTTGTTGGTTGGAAGGCGCATGTGTATTTCCCTTTTTGGTCCCCGCTATCGATAAGCCCGCAGTATAAGATGGACTTGCAACCCCTCATCCTCTTCCTCTTTCTCCCTTCGTCTCATCTTCAATCCTCTTTACCTTCTTTCATCTTCTACTATAGAAAAATGTCAAAACTCTCCGACTATCGCCTGTTGTGCTTCGATGTTTATGGGACCCTAGTCGACTGGGAATCCGGGATCGTGAACGCCTTCCAGCCGATCCTCGACAAGAACAATCACTCTGTTTCACGCGAGCATCTTCTTACTGTCTACCATGAGCTCGAGCATGAGCAACAAGCTCTGACACCTGATATGCCTTATTCAGAAGTCTTAGCAAAAATCCATCCCAAGCTCGCTCAGCGCCTCTCCCTCGCCCCGCCGACTGAGGAAGAGAGTATCGCATTTGGTGAATCAGTCGGAACATGGCCCGCCTTTCCCGATACTGTGGATGCTCTCAAGCGTCTATCAAAGCACTATAAGCTGGTGGTCTTGTCAAACGTTGACCGGGAATCATTCGCCAAGACGAACGCGGGGAGTCTGCAGGGTGTCAAGTTCGATCGCATCATCACCGCACAAGACGTGGGCTCGTACAAGCCTGACCTGCGCAATTTCGAGTACATGTTGAAGACTGTACAGGCCGAGTTGGGTGTCGAAAAGAGTCAGGTCCTGCAAACGGCTCAGAGTCAATTCCACGATCACCAGCCTGCCTCCAAAGTCGGGATCAAGTCGGTATGGATTGTAAGGCCAGGAGCTATTATGGGTAACACCAAGGATACTATCTATGATTGGAAGTTTGACACTCTGGGCGATATGGCACATGCTGTAGAAAGTGGCCAATGAACGAGACATCTATGAGAGGAGATCTTCAAGCCAGGCAATCATATTGCTTATCTCAGATAAACTCCGCGATGAAAATGGTCCAACATGGACAACCAAAAAAAAAATATGGCCAATCCAAGATGATGCCTATCTAGCCACTTCTAAACACGAGCTTCTTCATGCCGTGACCAACATTCGGCGATTACCCTAATCACAGATGGAAGAGGCTGCCAGGTTCTTAAACCCTCATGCCAGGATCTACTAGTTTATAAAAAGATGTTATATCTTATATAGACAATCCATGGGAGCTAACCCTGTATAGAGGTAGTCTACCTTTAGTTCAAGGAAAGATATACTTTCGGATGCCTGCAAACAGAAAGGCAGAATACATCTTAGCTTCCTTAGGTTTATAGAAATCTGTTGCATTTCTATCAATAATAATAGTAGTAGAGAGGTTGCAATTACAACTAGAAGGTGATCAAGACTAATAAGACATGGCCTCATGTATGCATAATTCTAAGTACTATATAAGATCATACACCAGTTACAAAGTTCAAAGCCCAGGGACTATTCACATGAATAGGTATCAATAAGAGCTATTTTATGATAGTGTAGCCTCTTTCTAGAATAGTATGACATTGTAAAATGGCAAGTAATAGAGGTTCTATCACTTATAGCTACGTAAAAACACTTAAAGAAGTTAGAAACCAGTTGTTCTTAGCTACATACTAATGTCTGCATGCTTCAATATTTATTTCAACATGGTCTTGCAGAACCATAGGGAGAGTATCCCTATCATGTCAGCCACACCTTTTTTGAAAGTGAATATCTACCATTTAATTGTTGCTACTCTCGCAAATGTTCTGTATGTCTTATACCCCTGGTCGACTTCATAGCCTTAAGGACCGCCCATCAACTGATGTACGGCATGAGGCTACCCACACCAACTTCCTTGGGATTGCGCGGAGCAGGAAAAATCCAAAGCTTCGAGGCTCGCATCGACGCAGCAGAAGCACTCAAGATGGCAGCCCTAGCCATGAAACGACAGTACGACAAATCACACCAGCCTCTGGTATCCCACCCAGGCGACAAGATCCTGCTACGGCTTCACCAGGGATACAATATTTCTAGAGCACTGTCGCCAAAGTACAGCGACCAACACGCCGGACCATTCAAGGTTCTGCAGCGTGTTGGACCCCTAGCGTACAAAATTGACATACGAAGCACATGGAAGATCCACCCCGTCGTATCTATCGCTCATCTCGAGCAATACCCGCAAGGTGACGACCCATTCAACCGACCAGCGCCGGACCAACCGGCCCCCATCCAGGTCGAAGGGCAAGACGAATACGAAGTGGAACGGATTGTGGCGAAACAAACGCATGTCACGGAATCGGGCAAGACAAAGACTCAATAACTCGTTAAATGGGTTGGATATTCACTCGTCGTTTCCTCAAATACAGTTTCTCTCTCGTGTAAATATTGACTAGCTATATGACACCAAAGCATCTAGACTTATATTGTTTGTGGTCGTCTCGAGCCGCAGGCAATCACTTTCCAATTGCTTCAAGCTCATCGGACATACCTCGGCACAATAGTACAAGGATACGTATGCTCGGCCATCTCGAGTCTCCCGATTATTGAATTCAGGCTAAATACACTCCATTTATCCGTGCTTTAGACGCGTTCCTATTCCATATACTTGGTTACTTGGATTCGTCATGGATTCACCAGCAATATCTCTTTCTTTGTCCTAAGGCTATCCACCGACACAAAGCGTCCAGTCACTGGATAGTGAAGGTATTCGGCGTCGTAAGATAGTGGAAAATAAGTGTTACTGGGAACAAGGTATATAGAACTATTGGGTGTATGTTCAAACATACTGGTGTTGTTTAAGTCAAAATGAATGATGCAGGTGTAACAGGAAAATTGACAGGGTAAAATGGTTTTATTGACATCTGAATAATGCTGAATGATTGTGACTATCTATATTGTCTAATACATTCCACTGAGCCGAAACGTCTACCATAGTATTGTATAGGTGGAGCCACAATTTCAAGAGACGGTCGAAACATCAACATATGATGCTTCTTCTAGAGTAATACAACCACTACGAGCTGGCAGTCTTGGGCAACTCAGCTCGCTCGCGGTGATCCAAATGCTCCAGCTTCTCGGACGTCTTCTCGCTCGAGTCCGGATCTTCACCCAACAAGGCCAGTAAGCCAATCTCTCTCTCGATGCGACGCTTCAGAGCCTCGTCCTCGACGGCTATGCTTCCGGATCCGAATAACTCATCCATCTCTTCCAATGTGCGACCCTTGGTCTCGGGGACGAGGAACCACACATACAGGACACCGATGGTGGTCACCAAGCCGAAGAAGATAAAGGTACCGTAATCAGAAGCTTCGATGAAGGGGGAGGTTGATAGGCCGACCGCGAAATTGTTGAGCTACCTTCTGTTAGAGATTCTATGCAAATTTGCAATGAGTGCACGTACCCAGTTGCTACTCCCGCCAATACTAACACCTTTGGCGCGCATGCGCAAAGGGAAGACTTCCGACACGACGATCCACGCGACAGGGCCTGCTTCCGTCAGTTCGTCTGTTAGAGCCCAAGTCAGAACCGCACTTACCCCATGCGTACGCAAAGTTGATAATGAAGATCCATACGAAGACCACGGCAGCCCAGCCAGCTCCCTTATGATTCTCAAACTCTCCCGAGTACGTCCCGATGATGCCGGCAACGATAAAATGGCAGACAGCCATACCGATTCCTCCGGCGATCAGAATCTTTTTCCGGCCGATGTTATCGACCCAAAGAACCGCGGGGATGGTGAAGACAAATTCGAAAATACCTGCGACACCGGTTGCGAGGAGGGAGGTAGTCTTGCCGCCTAGTTGAAGACCTTTGAAAATCTGCGGACTTTTTCAAGTCAACACAATGATATTGACTTCAAGAGTAATACACTTACGCATAGTAGTTGATCCTGTGAACTGTTAGCAAGCTCTTATTGCACCAAATGTATTGACTTACGCATTGATTCCGTTCCATTGCTGGAAGACCATGATCATACACTGCGCGAGTCAGCGACTTGCAGAGGACGCGGAGAAAATACTTACAGCTACAGTTGTCCGTTTGAACAACGACTTGTCGGTGATTAGAGAGAGATAGTCATTGAGCCCAATCATGAATCGGCTCTTGAAGGAGCCATCCTGGTACTGAGGATACCTCTTCCGAGCGGCTTCATCCTCGAACATGCGCAGAGCCTTGATTTCGAGAAACTCAATGCGGACTGAAATATCATCAACAGAGGTATCGCGAAGTCTGGCCAGAGTCTGTAAGCATTCCTCTTCCCGTCCTTGATTCATTAAGTGTCGCGGGGATTGCGGCATGAAGAGTAGCATTCCCGCTGCCAGGACTAGGGCTGGAAGGATCTGGATGCAAACGGGGATCTCCCAGGCAGCAATGGATTGCCCTTCACCAGTCCCTCCAATATAGTTTGTCCCGTAACCGATCTAAAACATCAGCATTCGATCATCCTCAAGTTGACCATATACTTACCCAGAAGCTGACCATGATGCCAAAAGTAATGGATAACTGCTGCACAGCGACCAGAGAGCCACGGATTTCCGGCGGTGCCTAACGAGGTCAGACAGAATCGTCATATAGGTCCTTTGAACATACCAGTTCCGCATTATACAGAGGCACAATCATACTCAGGCTACCCACACCCAGACCAGTCACAAACCGCCCAGCGTAGATGTAGTCCGCGTTCTTGGTGCATGCTTGGACAATGACGCCGACGCAAAACACAACCACAGCAATGACAACCGTGATGCGACGACCGGTAGCATCCGCCAGATATCCGTTGATGAGAGTCCCGAGCCATGCACCAAGTTCCAGAATCGCAGTCAACATTCCCTGTTTCACACCAGTGGTCTCTGCGTATCCTTGGGTCTGGAAGTGTGAGCGACTACCGACGTTAGGTCGTCAAGAGGCACATACTGCTTCAATGAATGAGTGCATTGTCAAAATCTGCGCGAACATTCCTTGGTTGTCTGGATACGTCAGCCTCTGAAGCATTCCTCATGGAGAGTAGGGTGATAGGAGACGCTTATACATCCATAAACTAAGCCACCCAAAGAGGCGAACAAGGCAATACCAAAGGTCTTCTTGCTGCTGAGCAAGCCACGCCAACCGACCTTTCCTCCGGCCAGTTCGGCTCTTTTGGCCGAAATGTCTTGGGAAGTCATGCCCCCGCCCATTCTGATGGATTGATTGTAGGCAAGTGGATGAACAGAGGTGAAAGACAGAATCTAACCCGTACTAACGAGAGACCAGAAAAGAAAAAGAAGGGTTCAATTGTCATCAAATATATAGTTGAAACACAGCTGGGTTCGGAACACTCGGCAGCCAAGGGAGTCCTGCGAGAGCTTCTATTGCCAACAAATGCTTGATTTCAGACCGATAGCCGACCAGAACCGGCGCGAGCCTCCCCATCAGCCCATGCATTTACCCCCTCCTGTGTACGATTCGATTTTCGGCAATGATCGGTATGGATTTATCCTGAACCAATGGCGGTGATAGACTGAATGGGGATTGGTCCACTTTTCCCCGGCCTTTATCCCCGTGGGGCCACAGTCGCCTGGAGTATGTCCATTTTCTTGTCACAAACATTCACAATAGTGGAATCGTTGTTCAAACTGTCGGTAAGTATAACACCGCAGAAAAAACCGCGTTGTAACCTGGAAGTGTATGCCTTCGATATTTGCAATATTATTAAGCTTCGTGGCTGCCGGTACGAGACGCCATGCCGGCTGCCGGCGCGGGATCGCAATCACTTTCCATACAGTACCGGTTAGTCGTGAAGCTAGGCAGGGAAACGGTCATAGAGCGGCGCCAGTGCTTTAGCGCAGACAAGAGCAACTCCAGCGTACCAATCATAAGCACAAGGAGATACGTACTGTCTCAATCCGGGGGTGAAACCGACTCAGGTCGTCGGAAGAATCCTCAGGAGGGGAAATTTCTCACCTTTCGAATCGAGTGGAGCTGGAACAACCCAACGTTGATTTTAGCCGGAATTCTCCCCTGTGGACTGCGGTATCATTCATGTTCGATTGGACCTTAGCAATCGATGCATTGCAACACGTCATAACTCATAACTATCTATGCGGCATAAGGACGGCATAATGCGTGGCTGGATACCATGGCTCGACACATGTCGCTAAAACCCAGAACATGGACACCGAAGTTACTGAGTCTGTCGAGATATTCGAATGAGAAGGCACAAGATGCTGTGGAATACTCTCAAACAAAGAGTTGCCACAAAATATCGCGCGCTCCTGGTTCGAGTCTGATTTCCATCTCCAGAAGGAACTTTCCGGATAAAAGACGAGCTTTTCGGCGTCAACTGTCAGGTTCTAGAATATGATCTAGAATAATCCATGACGTCTGTGGCCATGCTAGATAGGGGGCTTTGATAGTGGGTTCCAGACATAAACAAGAACAAGAATTGGATACTAAGGTAAAAGCAACCTCAGGCAGTCTTAGCCTCAGGCCACAAGAAACCAGATAAAAATGATTAGTCAGCGTGCTCACAGGAAGATAAACAGACACAAGTCTGGACCTCTTTGTCAGTGCTATGGGCCTTTCTCTTTCAACTACAACAGTTGAGTGGACACCTGCCTAAATCTGGCTGCTGTTATCTTTCCCAGCCAAGGGTGCCCAACATGGAAATACAAGGCCATATGCGCCACTTTTCGTGGAGTGTCTGCAGATGACGGTGATCCTGCATGTCTCCGTGGACCTTCACCTACATCATCTGCGAAAACCGACGCGCGGATGTCTATCTCATCCAGCACAATGGTTAAAGTCCGCCTTTGAAACTCTATGCCCAACCAATGAGGATCCAGTCAAACTTCGTCCTACAAATAGCATCGGAGTCTTTCCGGGCTCGATGCAAGTTGCTGGCAGCCAAGACTTTCCGCCGGCAGTGAGCTCCAGTATTTCCCCCGCTATTCCATACTGGGACTTTGGTTCACCAGTACCGTACGGCATTGTAGGCCAAGATCAAGTGGGAAAGCAGCATAGCCACTTTGTCATTGATAATAAAGCACAGTCTCCGATTTTTGACTTCATGATCGGGGGGAATCTGTCATCTTGGCTGGCGTTAACGCCTTTCTCCGACACATCCGTCAGCTACCGAGCAGAGTGTAATCGGCAGCCGGTGGCTGTGCATACACCATATCAAGGCCCCGGCCAATGAGCCAGGCCACTCACGATGTCGAGTCTCCTGTTCGATTGGGTTCTTTTGAGATGACGAGTCCCTATCTTGGCTTCCCCAGTACATCGATTTGACATTGGGAACCGCAAAGTGTCTTCGATTTATTTGGATGCCTAGCGGAAGTCACAGTGGCAGGCTCTATCTGCATTATGTTGTGGTTCTCTAACTTGTTCGTGATGGAGTGGCGTGCAATACATATATGGAAATGAGGTCTATCGAGAAGATGACGATTTACTTCATGTGTGAGAGGCTTCAAAAGAGGTAGCCATGATGATTCTCAAACTCGTCAGTTTCATTGGTCTGATTGTTGCTGTGAGTCTAAATGTTGCAGGTAAGGTGTGAGCACTGTGCCATGCACTATACGTCCTAACGTTCTTAGCACATTCGGTGCAAACCTCCGTCTGGGATAGTGAGACCCGAGTCGAGGATACCATTATCCATACACAGTCTCATCGAGTCGATGCCTACTCACACTTTGATTTGTCCTTTAACCTTCCCGGGCAAGTAGCGCTGAAGTTGAGCCTGGAGCCGAACCATGATATCCTCACACGAGATTCCCGTGTCCAGTACATCGGTACAGACGGCGTAATTCGCAGGAGGGAAGCCGTGAACAAAGCCGAACACAAGGTGTTCAAAGGAGTTGTGTCCGCTCAGCACGTTGGCTCAAACCCAACTTGGCATCAGGTTGGCTGGGCGCGGATATATATACATCGAGATGGGGATGATCCCATGTTTGACGGTATTTTCAGCGTGGTCGGTCAGCAGTACCAGGTGACGATAATATCAGGATCCGGAAATACTGGGGAGCCGCACATGGTTGTTCACTATCACTCCTCATATCATGAATGGGACCAATTAGCACCTCGGTCGCCGCAGTCTTCGGGGAATCCTTTCATCACAGACGACGATTTACCATGCCCTAGCACCAGAAGAGTCGCCTTGGTAGGTATCGCGACTGATTGCACATACTCGGCCTCGTTCACCTCCAGCGATGAGCTCCGTCGAAACGTCATCAACATGGTGAATTCAGCTTCCGAAGTCTACGAGCGGACCTTCAACATCTCCCTCGCCCTCCACGACCTGACCATTAGCGATCGCGATTGCCCGAGCAGTCCGTCCAGTTCAACGTCGTGGAATGCCGACTGCTCGGCAGGAGATTTAAACTGGAGACTGAGTCGATTCACCTCCTGGCGCGGTTCCCTCAACGATGGCAATGCATACTGGACGCTGATGACCGGCTGTCCGTCGGGTCAGGAGGTCGGTGTCTCTTGGCTCGGTCAATTGTGTACTTCCAACCCGGGACGGCAAAGCGCAAGTGGTGCGAATGTGGTGGCACGCACTCGCAGTGAATGGCAAGTTTTTGCGTAAGTCTCCTTGCCTTGCACAAGCAATGCTTTAGTTGGCTGAACTGCGAATTTTGTAGCCACGAGTCAGGCCACACATTTGGGGCCGTCCATGATTGTGAGTCAACGCAGTGTGCTTCCGCCCAGAGTCAGTGCTGTCCTTTGTCCTCCTCCACCTGCGATGCAAATGGCCAGTATATCATGAACCCGGTCTCCTCAGCCTCGCAGACAGCATTCTCTCCATGCAGCATCCGGAACATCTGCTCGCAACTCAGTTCTGGGCGCGTCAGCACCCGCTGCCTTGTGAGCAACAGCAACATTACCACCATTACAGACGGGCAGTGCGGGAATGGGATTGTGGAAGTTGGCGAGGAATGCGACTGCGGCGCCACCTGCGATCAGAACAGTTGCTGTGACGGCTCGACCTGCCGGTTGCGAGCGGGGGCTCTCTGCGATGATGCCGCGAGTCCGTGCTGCACCAACTGCCAGTTTGCTTCGGCGGATACAGTTTGTCGTCCGAGCACCGGCCCCTGCGATGTTGAGGAGATGTGTACTGGCAATTCGACCGTATGTCCCGCGGATCAGGTTCTGTCGGGTGGACAACGCTGCGGGGGTGGTGATGGGGGATCCTCGTGTTCCAATGGAGAATGCAGGGGAAACGAGAGGTCATGGGTGGGCAGTCATCGATCACTCATTATTGGTCTCGCGGCTGGGATTGGCGGTGCGCTGGTCCTTGCCATCTTGGCTTGCACGATCTGTAGCTGTTGTCGACGGCCGTCAAAGAAGGCATCGCCAGCTGTGCCAGTTGTGTCGCAGACCTATCCCCCGCCGCCACCTTATCGTTACGGTTAGGATGATTTAACGAGCTCAAGTTTTGAAAGTTAGTAGAGGATCTTTCTGCAGCATAGCAATCGATGAGCACGGCTACTTGGTGCTACACTCATGTCCCTTTCTCACTGGCTCTATATTGTACAGAAATTGCAATGTCCATGAACCCGAGTACGACATGCCGTTAAGCTACTGTCCTGTCATAGGTATTAATGTAGTAGTAACTGACTCTGTCTATTCATGCATTAATAACTGGCAGATTGCGAGTCAGATATCCTCGCCACTCGGGAAGGGTACGTTTCCAAGGAGTATTCGTGGCCCTTTGCAGGTCTTCGATGGCGCTGGCGTATTTGATCAGAGTTGATTCGGCAAAGGCAGTCTGCATAATTGCTAGTCCGTACGGCATCCCTGATTCCTCATTGACACCAGCGGGGATTGTAATGACAGGATATCCCGCCTGTGCTGCAATCTGAATACTTTGGGCCACATCCGGCGGTACCAACAAGCCGTCCAGAGTGCGGTTTCCGTGCTTCAACGCCGCATCGATTCCCTCTTCACGTGTAGTACGTCTGCAGAATTCCAATGCTTGCCAGTACGTTTCGTTCATGATGCCTTTTGTAGCCAAAGACGCCTCAAACCCGTCCTGCCCTGAACCGAATGCCGGATGGACACCGGGGTAGCCGCCTTCCGTCCCAAAATTGACTCTATTATACTCGACCAAGTCTTCCAGAGATCGCATATTGGTGTTGTTTAGTTCCGAGAGATAGGCTTTGATGTTGTTGTAAAAGTCGACCTTCACGTAGGTGTACTCGGATTCATTGGGATATCCACGTTTACTCCCATAGTCCCAATCCCATCCATCCGGGGACACAATCTGACGGTAATGGGGGAACTCGGTGCCATTGATGATGGTAGCACCGGCATCCTTGATCAAATCTAAGAGCTCCATCAACTGAGATACTTGGTCTGGATCCCCTAAGCGCCACACAGATTCCCATGGAAGGCCGAACACGGCACCCTTGAGAGATGATCGATCGCTCAGGTACTGAGTATAGCCGCCGGGAGGCGTCCGGCCTCGCTGGGCCAAGGTGTAGTTATCGCGCGTATCAACACCATATATGGCGTTCAGGACGTAGGTCGCATCGCGCACCGTTTTGCCGAACACTCCCACCGTATCTTGATGCAATGATTCAGGGATAACGCCGTCGCGGGACGTGAGGCCGACTGTAGGCTTTATACCAACAACAGCATTTCTCTGCGCTGGATTGATCACTATCCGTGATTGTCAGAAATATTCCGAAGTAGGGAGCTCCATATCTGAAACGCACCACTGCCATCCGTCTCTGTACCAAGAGCAAAAGGCACAAGGTTGGCTCCCACAGCCACACCTGAGCCAGAACTGCTGCCCCCGGGATTGACTGTGAGGTTATATGCACTGCGGCACTGGCCTCCTCGACCGGAATAGCCTTCAGAGTAGTTGTTGGATCGCATGTCAGCCCATTCGCTCAGAGCGGCCTTCCCCAGCAACAGCGCCCCCGCTTCCCGCAACCGCCGCACAACAAACGCGTCGCGTGGCACCACCGACCCCAGCAGAGCCCAACTGCCAGCAGTTGTCTCCATGCGGTCCTTGGTCGCGATATTATCTTTGACAATGAATGGAATGCCGTGTAGTGGGCCTCGTATTTTACCCTGGGCGCGTTCAACATCCAAGGCCTCCGCGATAGCGAACGCGTCGGGATTGTGCTGGAGGATGGCACTGCGCTTGATTCAGCAATATGAACTGTGGTCGACACTAGGCAGTAGAACAGATACTCACTTGAGGTAACTATCCGTTTGGGAGATACGATCCAGGTAGCAATGAAGCAGTTGAAGGGTTGCCAATTTCCCGGAGGTTAGGTACTCCTGCAAGTCGTCGATGGTCGCTTCTTCCAACTGTATTCCATGACAAGGTCGCACTGGAAACAAAGAGGAGCCACTGGTACCAAGCACTGGAAAATCATAGACGGATGGATTCCAATAAGTCTGGACGTCCAGGAGATGGTCTTCTGCCGGCTGTGCATTCGCCGGTAGAAGTAGGGGCAACAACAGGAGATGGCGGATCATGAAGGCGGATGTTTGATACACTATAGGTGAGTTGGGCCTAGTTTAATGTTCAAATAAGTAATACTGCCCAGGTGATTTTCTGATACTTTTGCAGCCCCACAGTGATTTGTTGTGGGGTCACAGGGATGAAGTGGCTACAGTGCAGGCTCATGACCCTGATGATAGTCCTATAGAAACTGCAAGTATTTGCATACCCAGATTTCATGTCTCAGGCTGAGCAGTAGAGAATATACATAGGTCTAGAACACTAGCTGATCAGCCAGCTTATCTTTATTTTCTTACACATACTAACTGCAGATTCAGGTCAGAGGTCCTCAGTCTTGCCTGTTAGGCATGTTGCGATCCTCACTGAGAAACCCTCCTGCTTAGTTCAACCCCAGGTCCGATTTCTGGTATCCTAGGGCAATCCCCCGCCATGATGAACCAGTTGTTGTTCCTAGCAGTATCCCGAGACTTTGTAATGAACCCACATCCAGCCTGCTGTGCCCTTATCATTTGCGCGTCCTCGCGCCCCCGAATTGGCGCGGTAGTAGAATACAACTCCCTCGGCAACAGTTGGAGTGGTAAGCAGAGAGGAAGGGGCAATAAGACCGACAAAAAGTCGCATAGTGGCAGATTTCTGAAATTCAAAGTTAGCACTAATTGCTGATCAGCAGAAAGAGCCTGTTATGATTTATGAGATCCAACCTTTGCTGATTCAGAACAGAAGAAACATCAACCACTAAAGCAATATTATATTTTGCCGGTCTATATAATTGATATTTTGCCTTTATCTAATTAAGCTCGATAGTGAAGATGTCATACCTCGTAACAGGCCTGAGCCGAATCGTGTTTGACTAGGTTAACAGATTTTAAGTACGACGAGGATCGATCAGAGAAGAAAAGGAGAAGGATAAGGAATCGGCGACAGGTTGCGAAGAATTTTCCAGGGTTGAAAAGGGTGAAAAGTCCTGGACGCCTTGGCAGAGAGTGGCTTCTTCAGAGATGCATAGTTTTCTGTAGCTCTCGTATTTTCCTCTGGCCAATGAGCAAGACAATTCTGAGAGAGGCGATGATGTCCTGACCATTGGACCACAGCTACAGCCACTATACGCATGATAGACCAGTCGACAAGGCCAAGTGTAAGACAAGCAGCAGCTGAGGGCTTTCTTGTCGATGACAGTTGATTGGGTTGATCCACATACTAATTCAATTCTGGATAATTATCTCAGTGTTTGAAGTTCAATCTTGACGACAGGGATGGGCGCGCAATGTTAGAGACCAAAATCTTCACATACTCCCATGAGATCAAGAGCATTTGCAACAGACGGAGCAGCATGTGGGGTAAGCACCCAAGCTTGAAAGGTGGAAACCCTAGATACTCCTGGTCTGGGTAATCATAGGTGCGTAAAGTACTAAGTTCAACCTATGGGTGGGTCACGTTGAGGCTGAAGCTGGATAAGCCAACCCACTGTGTCTAACTTCACTTCTTTATATCGTTATATAGCGGGCCTCTGAATTCTATTATGCAACTGCTTCTAGATGGGTGCTCTCCCCGACTTACAAAACTCCATCCTTTCTGCGAAAGCCTGTTACTTGCCATCACCTTGTGTTGTAGCAGCCCTGGGGAAAGATGAGCGCGATTGACAACAAGCGATTCTCGACCGGTCTGCGCAAGAATTGGTTGACTGTTCCCAAGTCGGAGATACTGGGGTTGTTCTGCCACCTTACGCTCGTTGACATCATCAAACAGAGAAATGGTAGACAAAAGTCTTGATTTCCCTGCCAGTACGAGGCACCCCGGTTCGTCTAGAAGGACGTCTGGGAGATTTGATTTCATATGACTTTCCCGCTAAGTGGCAGGTTTGGGAAAACCGTCAAATAGCCAAAGTTGCCACTGAAGGTGAGGTACCTGCTGGTCTGAAACTTTGGATGGATGCTCCTTACTTTGCCCATGGGTCTCCTTGTCGCTACCTACCATGTATGTATCTTACCTCATCATTATCTTCACTACGTCCAGATATCTCATCTCATTTCACTTCACTCGTCAACCTCGCGACAAGGTAAATCATATATTTTACTGACCATCAGACAAAGAAGATGTTATCATATTTGTCTTTCAGTCTTCCCTTTCACTACTGGCTTGCCTCTTATACGGCTGCCACCATTTACCGTCTCATTTGGCGTTCAGCCTCGGAATCATTCAGTTGTTTCGATGTCTTGTCAATCTTAGTATGCGCCTCATCTTACGCCGTGTTCGCCAAAGAGGACCTGCCATGCCAGCACAATTACAGAAGGGACATGCTATACTACACGGGTCTCCTTATCGCAGCGGTATATCTGGGCAAGCTTTCTGACCACGTTGTGGAGCATTCATACTCTTTAAATAACTTGCAGGGTCTGTCACAGAACAACAGGAAATGGATTGTCCATGTCCTCTGCGTTTTTGCTTTGATTGTCGAAGCTGAATCCAAAATACACCCGGTCAGTCCTACAGTCTACAGTCTACCACCTGCTGTGTATCTGCCGAAATGCTGTTAGCTGACCATTCTCACAGTCAAAGAAGGCGAAGGTGCAGGTTCTACATTCTCGTGTGACCAGTCTGCGTAGATTCTTCATTATTTTTATCGTCTGCGGATTAGGATACGGACTCGGACGGATCACAGAGAGATTCTATGGATTCACATTCACGTTATGTGCAGGTTTGGGGCGTTTACACCTTAGTGAACACCCAAATATCCTGGCCACGGTGATGGGGGACGTATGTGGCCAATCACTGGTCATCCTGATTCTCCAGGTAAGATTTACCGTCACCATGCACGTCTTCTGCAGCTGCTGATTGATACACCTAGGTTGCCGGCGCCGCCGAGACGCTGTTGGTGAAGACGGAAATCCTCCAGCCTGAACAAGACGACAAGCCTAAAGACGGAGAACCCCCTGATCCGAACCAGAGAGTCCGCTTTGGGAGATTGCTTGTCGAGAGCATTGTTTGGTATTATGTTTGGTCTTTTCTTCCTCCTACTATCCAGAAACTGGTTGGCCCCAGCGCAGTCTTCGAGAAAATCGCCCTCGTCACAGTATATTGGATAGTCAGCAAGTGGATCCCAAATATAGGAGACCGTGTCGCCGGTGCCACGATTGAATCACTGTTTCCAGCGTGATACCAAGAAGGATTCCCTAGTTTGCTCAGACGTTTGTTATATAATAGTCTGCCTTGACCCTATGATATGAAAGCTCGTCATTGACGCATATAAGCTTTACCAAGCACTGTGATAATGGCTTGATATGATAATAGGTCCCATTCGCTGATCTTCAATTCTCCGCTTGATTTTCTTCGTAAAAGCATTCAGGCTGTACAAGTAACATGGTTTAAGAGTTCATTTCATTTCTTCTCCTCTTCCATCCTTGAATAGAACTATATGGTCAATCGGTACCCTGTATACCCTTCCTCTTCCATGAATTACCGATGTTTCTATTCCGAGAAGTAGCCTTGAGTAACCTACTCAGCAGCGGCGCCGGCTTTCTCCACCTCTGTAACAGTCCAATATGAATTGTTTCAGGCGAGACTGATACGGCAAATGAGCCGGATTATCCGAAACGCTGGCCTCCTTACTGAACATGATAGGTGGAGACGATTGTCGTAGTGGCCCATTCATTAGACTGCCTAAATTGTCGCGTTCTTCAACCTTGTCTTCCGATTGACCGGAATATCCTCAGCACGAACCTTTTTAATCTATCTCGGGCCCTGCAGGTTCCCCAGGTTGATGGCGTTTCCTTGGCACGGGGGAATTTCTGCAGCAATCATGCTTGGTGTTTTTATTCTTTTCGGTCCTGCAACTCTGGTATATAAGCAAAGAATGGCTCCTCTTTTCTTGATCCATCTTTCATAAACCATACCTTCAATATGAAGCTATCCGCTCCTCTTCTGGTCAGTTTAGCAGCTTTCTCTCAAGCTGTCACGGCGCTGGTCGCATTCCCTGGCGCTGAGGGTTTTGGCGCCAATGCGATCGGCGGCCGCAAAGGCCAGGTCTACGTCGTTACCAACCTGAATGATTCCGGAACAGGTTCGCTACGCGATGCTGTTTCTGCCACTGATCGCATCGTTGTCTTTGCAGTTGGAGGCGTGATTAAGATCTCCGATCGAATCGTGGTTTCGAAGCGGGTGACTATACTGGGACAGACGGCGCCTGGAGACGGCATCACAGTCTATGGAAATGGATGGTCATTTTCTAATGCGGATGATGCGATTGTGCGATATATCCGGATGTATGTCTACGCTTTCCGCGGTGACCATGTATTAGATTTGCTTACTGACATCTCCAGTCGCATGGGTAAGGGCGGCTCCTCAGGCAAGGACGCCATGGGCATCGCCGAAGGAAATAGGATGATCTTCGACCACGTTTCGGTGTCATGGGGACGCGACGAGACATTCTCCATCAATGGAGATGCTAGCAACATCACCATACAGAACAGCATCATTGCGCAAGGGCTGGAGACGCATTCCTGCGGCGGATTGATTCAGACCGACGGTGGCGTTTCGTTGTTCCGCAACCTGTATATCGATAACAAGACGCGCAATCCCAAGGTCAAGGGCGTGAACGAGTTTACGAACAATGTCGTGTACAACTGGGGCGGTGGCGGAGGATACATCGCTGGAGACTCGGATGGTCAATCCTGTATGTCCCTCTACCCTCTGTGTTGGCACCAGCTAATTATTAGACGCCAATATTATTGGCAATTACTTTATCAGCGGTCCTTCGACGTCAGTGACGGCGTTTACTCGTGGCAATGCAAACTTCCACGGATACGTCGAAAACAACTACTATGACCCTGACAAGGATGGGCAACTGGACGGCTCTGCGCTCGGCGTGTCGTCGTCGAACTACGGCGGCATGGCAATTGTGCCGTCTAAATACAACTATCCAGCGGTGGCATATACCATGAGCCCAGCTGAAGCTGTGACCTACGTGACCAAATGTGAGTTTGCCTCGTCCAGGGTGAGCATCGCTGACTAAATTCAACAGATGCCGGAGCATCCAAGGTTAGAGATAGTGTCGACACGCAATTGATCACGCAAGTACAGTCTTGGGGCACAAAGGGTGCTTTGATCTCGGATGAAGCTACTATGGGAGGACCAGGTAGTCTAAACGGAGGCACTCCTGCAAAGGATACTGATGGGGATGGAATCCCTGATGAAGCGGAGAAGCAGCTGGGAACAGATCCCAACACCAACGATTCTATGAAACTACATAGTAGTGGCTATACATATCTGGAGGTGTGGGCCAACTCGCTGGTTCCGTCCACCTACCATTGACCTGTCATTACTGAGCTCAGTGCATTCGGAGTATATATGCTAAATTTCCCCAATTTTTCCACGATCCTTGCAGAATACGATCACAAGGTCATGTAGATCATCGATGTAACATAGATATTAGCCTAATCATGTCGGTACTGAAACCTTGTATAGGCTCATCGGCTGATCGGAAGAATGCCTCTCGAGCATATAAACCGCAGGATAACTGAGGTATCGAGAGGGTCACCAACACAACGATGCTTTCCTGCTTAGTCTTCCTTTACCTCATCTCCAGGGGAGGTAAGTCACCTCTCTGTCTTCCGTTGCTATTACTGACCATCCAGCTCTGGCTGCCACCTGTCCCAGTCTCCCTTCATCACCCCAGCTGCAGGCCATCAGCACACTCCCCGATCCCTTCTCGTGGTATCCGCTGCAGCAGTCCGGTCGTGTTACCACCCTTTCCGACTGGCAATGCCGCCAGAGCCACATTAGCACCCTCCTCCAGCAGCTCGAACTCGGCACCAAGCCTCCCGCTCCCTCCAGCGTAACCTCCACCTTCAGCCAAAACAAACTAACCATCACCGCCTCCAACGCCGGAAAAACCATCTCCTTCACAGCAACCATCACCTACCCCTCCTCAGGAGCTGGTCCCTACCCAGCAATGATCGCCTACGGGGGACTGAGCATCCCCCTCCCACCGGGCGTAGCAACCATCACCTTCGACAACAGCCAAATCGCGCAGCAAAACGACCAAAGCAGTCGGGGGAAGGGCCTCTTCTACACCCTGTACGGCGCCAACCACCCCGCCGGCGCAATGATGGCCTGGGCCTGGGCCACATCCCTCATCATCGACCGTCTCGAAGCCACCCCCGCCGCGAAAATAAACACGGCTCGAATCGGGGTGACGGGGTGCTCGCGGAACGGCAAGGGCGCACTAGTCGCTGGGGCATTCGATTCGCGGATTGCACTCACCGTCCCGCAGGAGTCCGGCACGGGGGGTTCAGGATGCTGGCGGCTGGCGGCGGCGTCTGAAGGCGCGCCGCAGAACGTGCAGACGGCGGGGGAGATCGTGCAGGAGAATGTCTGGTTCTCGACTGCGTTCAATACCTACGCGAATAACGTGAACCAACTACCGTTCGACCACCATATGCTGGCTGGGTTGATTGCTCCGCGCGGCCTGCTGTCCATTGACAACGCGGGGTACCAGTGGCTAGGCCCGTGGTCGTCGCTGGGATGTATGGGGACGGCGAGATTGATTTGGCAGGCGATGGGGGTACCGGATCGGATGGGGTACTCGATGTCGACGAATCATCCGCACTGCTCGTTTCCAGATCAGCAGCGGGATGACTTGTTTGCGTTTGTTAATCGGTTCCTCCTGGGGATGGATGTTAATACCACAGTGCAGAAGAATTATGCGGGGATTGCGTTTGATAGCAAGCCGTGGGTGAACTGGCAGGTTCCCACTTTGACCTGATTGTTCGACTGTCGAGTCTCAGATTTTTTTTTTTTGGTGCTCTTCTATGATGATGTGCTTGGATTTATCGATTGCCTATAGCTTGAGCTGTCATCTTGTTCTAGCTAATGATTCTTGTATTCGGTTGCCCTAGCCGGAACTCAGACAGCTTAGGTTTCCTATGACCCCAGACCTGAGGACAGGCCGTAGCTAAGGGGAAGGTAGTTGTAAGTTGTTATAGACTCATGGGGGAGGTCGACATTGTGTAGCTCCCAGCTATGCCAGTCGCTGTTCTGTCTAGATCGACTGGGAAATAATGATACAATGGTCTATACAGCGTAGTGTCTACGTGTTCAATCTATGAACTGCGTAGACCTGCGCGAGCATTTCTCTTCAGATTCCTATCTAAACCCCTTTGAAATCATGACCTGCGGCCAAATATAGCTGGGTCACACAAGTAATGGATCCATTCATTATAGAAGAAGCACTTCCCTGCCAAGTTAAGGTATGGCGCGAGAAGCAGGAGCTAAGCTGGGTTGCAAATAACAAAGTCAACAAAGAAACAGAGGCACGCGTTGAAAGGTGGTGCCAAGAGGATGTATTTTAAATACAGTCAACAGGATGTATACAGTTGCAAGACGAAATGATGGTCTTAATAGTATATATTGTAAAAATATATAGATAATAAGTAGCTAGAGTTATCAATAGACTATAGTAGATAGCTTTATGGTATATCTAGACTTCGTAGTGATAACAGTTTAACTCAGAAAGGGGGATCCACCTGCGCAGATAAGTCAATCTTATTATCCACCCTGAGCTCCTTACAGAAGACCCCTTGGGCTGCTCCCACGGAGTCCCACCTCGGCATGGAGTGTGGCGGAACGTCGATAAAGATGGTAATGTTATAAGCTATAGAGCTCTGAGCCCAGAAGAAATCCCAGAAGCGCTGACTATTTTTCCTGGCTGGATGCGGGAAGGCTCGGAGAGCGATACGAGGGGACTGACAGGAGGAACGTTACAGATATAGAGCAACTGATGAATCCTGGGAAGATCTCATGCCGAAATTTGGAGGATAGGATGGGGCCGTAGACGGGAGGAATGAGTAAAACAAGCTTTGGTGCTTTGATAATAAAGTGGTGGCACAACGCGGTCTAGACATCGATCATCACCATCTAACGCTCTTCGTCTACTGATGCAATAAAACAGGCTATCGAGCGATCAGATCGTTCAATACTCAATTAAGATTGGATATACATCATCGGACCGGTTCCTGTCTGTAGGCAACGGATGAACGCATCAAGAAATCTGCTCCTTACGTCACCATTGCCTCGGCCTGGTCGGTCGAATTTGTCAACAAGTCTAGACGCCGTGTATAAGATAAGCCAGTGTCAAGGATGACATCCGATTTCTCAAGAGCGCTGAATACTATAAAATGCATCGAGGACTGAGTTTACTTCGGCGGCAATTTGGTATAATTCGCGGGACTCACTCTGGCCTGAACACAGTGCCCTTCGCATCTAGCATCTACTGCAAGAACCACCCTCATCAAGGCTTCCACCACAGCGTCGGAAAAATGTCCAATTTCCACAAATTCAACGGCAATACGGCTGATAAGCCGCCCAAGAATGAAATGGTTTATCTTCCCGGCGTGATGTCGCCCAATCGGAAGTTTGGCGTTTTCCGCAAAGTACTACATACAGGCTTGTACTCCCAGTTTGTTGCTATGGAAGTACCAGTGAACGGAGAGATCGGAGATGAGGTTCGTCTTTGCATTCAACCTTTGATGGCTCGGTGAAAGCTAATGACCTTTAGATTCACACTGTCGACCAAACGCTCATCTTCACACACGGAAAGGGAAAGGCTATCGTTGCTGGAAAGGAGCAGGAGATCAAGGAGGGCGATGTCGTCATCGTTCCCGCAGGTACCCAGCATCAATTTCTTAACATTGGCGATGTCCCCTTGGAAGTGGTGACAATCTATGCGCCTGCCGAGCATTATCCGAGTACTATGCACCAGACCAAAGCAGAAGGAGATGCACAGGAAGAAAAGGGTGAAGATGAGGCCCCGGAATGGAGTCAGCGAAGCAAGGCCGAAAATGAGAAGATGGGGCTGGTGAAGGGGGAGTGAGCGTCCATAGAACTACCTCGGGCATGTGCCGCCCGCAGCCTCGTCTTGTATCCCAGGCGACAACTGTATTTAATGATGTCTGAGCAATTGTTTATTTTTGGCATATTTCGAATTAATGCATTCTAGGAGTAAAGTTCACCAAGATATTGTATCCTTGCTCTGGAGAAGCGGCATCTTGGATGGAAAGAATGGAAACCTCATCAAGATTGATAGGATGCAACTAAGATATATTAGTCTGACATCTGCAAGACTGCCAACTGCACTTACATCAAACTTCCAGATGATCAGAGCAGCTGCTCGCTTCAATTCTAGCCAAGTAGCTCGAGCTTTTGCAGAATTTGGCATATTCGGTCGCAGAACCAACAATGCTGCCTCCATCCGTCTCAGTTGCCGTCGGCCCAAGTCGGCCTGTAGCCATCTCTGAGGCCGAAAAGAAGAGACGTCTTCTCCGAAGATGGTATGATTATTACTTAGAGTCTCTGAATGAAACTGAACGGCCGTTCCTTCAGGAAGGTGATGTCCCAGGACTGCTATACCACCCCCAGGAACATCTCTTCGAGGATCGAATCTCATGGCAAGTCGCACCGATTCTTTCATGACAGCATCCAGGAATGGTAGGGTGTGTAATTCCGTCCCTTTCTGAAGAATATCAGACAAAGCCTCCTTGCAAAATGCGATGTCTACCTCGTGCTTGAGTCGAGACATAGCCGTAGGGCACTTGACCAAATGGAGAAACACTGAAACGAATGCGGTAATCATACAGTCCGCTCCTTTCGCAATCAGAGAGGCGTGCGGATCCAAATCTTCACGGGTTCCTGCCTGCAGGAATGGTCTCCTGCCAGTCTCCGGCAAGACTTCGAAGATAGACGCATCGTTCCACCCGGAATAGGTCCCTGTGCAAGAAACCCATGTTAGGCTATTGTTGCGTTTGCGCTTTAGCATAGCAATTGGGCTCTTGAACATAATATGCTCCAGAGACGCTGTAAATCGGCATCTATTCGTAGGGTTTGTCCCGGTACCCATGGCTGCTGCTCGTTCATTGTCAAGGTCGTCCACGAACATGCGTCTAACAATGTCTGTCGCGAAGGTTCGGAACACGGCCAGTTTCGAAGTACGCTGATTTCGAATGGCTCTGAGAAAGTCGAGAACCAGGTTCTCGATTTTATCATGATGGTGAGGTCCGTCGTCGGTCTGTCCGTCTAGGTAAACACGATGATTGCTTTTGAGTCGAGTATTGACAGTCCCTCCTTCTGGTTCATCCACATAGCTATCAAGGAACGGCTTCATAAATCTCAGCTTGTAGTCCATCTACTTGGAGAGGAAGTGATGAATACCTTCGACGTTTGTTGACAGGCGGCGTCCAGCCAGAAAACGGTGGAGGGGTCAGGGACGCTGATCGTCTTCGGCCCTATGCGATCCACCCCGCCATATTTGCGATGAAGACGCTCCATGCGATAAGCATATCGTGGTGACGATTTAAGACACTCCCGCCAAATATCAGATAGACCCGCAAGCAATGGGCCGGGGATTGAGTTTAGCCGCGTATAGTTCCACAAGATTCCGCCGAACACGCAGAGAATCAATAGTAAAATCGCAAGCACAGCCATTTGCCTGGGACATCTTTCGAAATGGAGCTTGAACCATACCTGTGGGCTTTGTTCTCCTTTGAAGAAATCAGTAGAGAACCGACTTTAGAGTTCGATGAAACAACTCGGCATGACACCACTACATCTCCTTGTTTAACCGCGATGTCCCGAACCGAGAAAAAGAACCGGGGAGAAGGGCAGTGCCTCATTTTTTGTTTTTCTTTTTGTTTTCCCCAGGCGACCAGTCTCAATCCTTGAAGCCTCGAAGGTCACCAGCAGCACAGGTAAGCCTAGGTACTGCGTAATTGGTCAGCTTTTCCTTTGGGTCTTATCTGATTGTTCAGTGGGTTAAGTCATGTCCATCTCAAGACCCAACTGGATTGGTCGTGCCCCATTCTCCATCGGGCCGACGGCTTATCAGCTCCCATGCTGCGTGACACCACAAGCAGCCATTAGGTTAATCCGGGGAATCTGGAGAAGACATCATTGATTCATGAGAAAAAAAAGTTATCTTCAAGGTCTGCCAAATACGAGCAGGTTTTCAGCCTCGAGGTCAGCAGTGTGGGTGTCCAACGAGACAACACTGTTAAAAAAAGCCGATCGGAGAAGGAGCATCGTGGGGTCATGAGACGAGCTTCGGCAAACATCGCATAGTCGTCGTCAACCTCGATTGCATAACTAATCGAATCCTTGAGCTCACTTCCTGGGCTGTTAACGCCCCTGCTGTGAAAGAAAGGACAATCGAACGAGTTCAAGTCTATTGCAAGCCAGTTTATCTGATCTCCCAAAGGCAGGAGGCAGTCAGTATAATTATGTTCTATCTTTGACTGCCACAAATACTTCCCAATGGCGCACGGGAAAGCTCGAAGTGGATTGCAGAACCGATCAATAGACAGGTCGGGAAGTACGCGTTCTGTTATAGCGTGCGTGATGATCACCAGCCGTTCTGCAAAGACCTGCTGACGACTATGGCAGATGCAATCGATGTCGGGGCAGAAAGACCCGATGCGCTGGCACACCACCCTATCCCTGTGCTGCATGTGAGGATGCGGGACAGATATGTGTGTATTCTGAAGCTGAGAAACGTGTGTCGGTATCTGAAAGGTGAGCAAGACTACCCGTACTACGCGGACCAGGAGGGGAGCGGAGATATAAAGGAATAATCGTCGGGAAGGCGCAAGGTGCTAATCGCAATGGTACGTCAAACAGCTACCTGCGTCAGCTTCAATCGCAAGCTAGAGCTGCAAGACAAGGGTCGGAACACAGTCTTCCACCTCTGTCATCGCACTCCACTCCAAGCCAGCCCACCCCTTATAGCAACGCGAGCGAGAGCACTCCGCCTAACCGAGATGACTGGTGGTATAATGGAACGGATAATCTTTTCTTAAACCGATCGGGAGAACATCGTACGTCCCATAGGTTGCGTCATCCATGATAGCAGCTAATCACTCTCAGACTATGTTGGCCCTGCTGCGGCGGTCGCGCTAGCCAAGCGACTGCATCCTTCATCATCCAATCTCGCATGGGACGTACGCCCTCTGTACGATGATCCTTCGTCTCTGCACCGTTCCGTCAATCGGGCTCTCCCACAGATGCCACCATTCGAATTCGCCAAGCGATTGTTCTGGGTGCAGTATGCCTATATTGGAACTATTTTTTCCCTTATACAGCCCGAGGACTTCGAAGAACGACTCAATATCGTCTATCATCACCCCCCTGACTTCTCGAACCGGGAGTCATGCCTCGTTTATTGCCAAGTCCTGCTTGTCATTGCCTACGGACTGATGTATTCAGTGAACCAGTGGTCAGGTGACGATGGCCCGCCTGGCTTCAAGTACTTTAAGCATGCCTTGCGTTTTCTGCCAGACATTCATGAGGAAGGCTCGATATTCTTCGTCGAGGTGCTGTGCTATGTCGCTTATTACATGCAGAATCTGAACCGACGGGATGCTGCTTTTCTATACGTAAGCATTCGTTTTTATAATGGCATTGATGGCCCGCTGACATGGTTGTAGATTGGCCTCGCGCTTCGCATGGCTATTTCTTTAGGACTCCATCAGGAGGTATCGCATCCCGATGTGAGTGATGCGGATCGCTATCGACGACGGCGAGCCTGGTGGTCCGTGTATAGTCTTGACAGGTACTGCGCCTTACATCTTCTGGGAGCGGCATGCTGACATGTTGCAGGTTACTTTCTGTCAAGTCTGGGAATCCAATCACTATCCAGGATGAAGATATTGGGACATTATGGCCGATACCTGAAGTATGACTCCTCAAACTTTATTCTTTAAGTTCTTTCGGTTTTCGTCATTCAATCAATGACTCTTTGCTAACCATTGGCAGGGCGGTTCTGCATCAGCTCCGTGGCCGTCCGTCGTTCTTACTCATTACACCCGACTGTCTCGCATTCTAGGCAGAATTGGAGAAGGCAAGCTCCTCAACCTAGCCCGTTCAATAGCAATGCTGACATGCGGTATAGAGATCTACCGCAAGAAGCCCCGATCCGGGTCTAATCTCCTGGCATCCGTCCAGAGCATTACAAATGACCTATCTGACTGGCTCCGACAAGTGCCAGATCGCCTACGCATTGATTTTACCACGCTAGACACGCATATCAATCGCGAATCAGTCTCCATATTCCTTCACTTTTACTCATGCATCAACATGACTGCCAGACCCCTAGTGTTCTATGTAATCCAGAGGCGACTGGATGCAGAGACTGGAGGACCGGCCGCGAATGACTGGAAAGCAGGCTTGTCGCAAAACACAGTTGCCGTCATTGAGAGCTGCATCACCGCAGCTCGAGCCACGACGCTCATCATGGATGCTGCAGCCAGGCACAATCTAGTGGGTACGTTCATATATCTTCCTTCTCAACCCGAACGTGATGCTCATTGTGAACCGATCAGCAACCTACGGCTACTTGGATGGCGAGTACATTTTCTCGGCCGCTCTACTGCTGGTCATGGTCAATGCGGCCTTTCCGCACAATGAGACCAATGCCCGAACAATGGACATGGCACTGAATCTGTTGCGCAGCATGGCTGATCGAGGGAATACCTACCTCGGGTCTCGTCACTCCTTGCTGCTAGAACTTCAGGCCTCCATTGGATCCAATCAAGTGGCCGAGGAGAGGGTTGACTTCAATGCTCCTGTGACACCTAGGAGCAGTCAGCAGCGTAGTCCTCCTCAAGATATCGGTATAGGACACGATGATCCAAGGGTCGGTCCCTCAGACTGGCCATCCCAGCAGCATATCACGTTCAATCTTGATATCAACGACGACCCGGGATTGTGGGAAGAAGTCCTTGGTCAGATCGATATTGATATGGACACTGACTGGATTGAGAACACGTTGAGAAGGCAGGACTGATTCAATTGTTCTCCAATAAAGACTTCTGCGATGTTAGTGATGACTCTTTTTCAAATGTACATATCAAGTCTTGACATAGGATCTTATCTAGTTGTGAGCACAAATCTAGTAAGATGATAAGCCATGGATAGTTTAGGGCTATATTCAGAGTTCGTGGCCAACTGGAATTCTCTTTCCTGAGGCCAGCCTAAGTTCTATAGAGATATAAACGTGTTGCATGTTTACTCTACGGTTGCTTAACTCTCATGGGCCCCAAGACCGCACAAATAAGTGGAGATCATTAGTAAGTATCATACTAGTACTAACGCAAAATACCAGCGCACTGTGCACTGGTTCCTGACTATCCTATCTAAACATAGTACTCCGTATTAGTTAGTGTCACTAGGGTGCTTAGTGTTTATAATGATCAACAAACACGAGTCCATACCCCCCTGGCTACCCATCAAGATACTGAGGACTAGTTTAGCCTACTTGCATCCAAGCCACAATTTCTCTGTCTGATGAGAATACTGCTAAGATAGTACCATCATTTGTGTCATTCCTGCACTATCACGCTCATCCTTCTGATCCTTCTAATCCTCGTTTCTGCTAAGTGGGGTATTCTCGGTGTAATCCCTAGTGGGCCCTAGGGCAAGCTATGCCCGTTCTTATTTAGCATACGGGGACACTTCAGTGAGGTAGTAACTGACCATGCCTATCACTAACTATCTAGTACTAGTCTTCTAGTTAGTCGGCAGCTTAAGAGCTAGACATGAACATCCTGCGCAATCCGACTGCAGGTACAAAAAGGGGCCCCGTAGCGCGTGGGACCATGGGCTTTTTTTTCGCAATGCCGTGCAGTACGACTTTGACTTCGGAATTGCATCATGGGCAATACCACCAGTATCGCCGCAGGGCGTGACTGTTTACTATCCGCCGTTGGGGGGAATCATGCTCATGTCGCTTTCCAAGATCAGCTGTTGTACCAGGTTACCGCAGTCGAGCCATACAACTTGAATATCCCGGTCACTCCGGCGGCAGTCACATACCCTCAATCAGCGGAGGAAATAGCTGCGGTGGTACAATGTGCCTCTGAATATGGCTACAAGGTGCAAGCGCGCAGTGGAGGACACAGTTTCGGCAATTATGGTATGTATGACTGGCTACGGTGGTAGCTTGCAGTCTCGGATATACAGTCCGCTAACCGTCTGTTCTAGGCCTCGGGGGAGAAGACGGGGCCATCGTGGTCGAAATGAAGCACTTTAACCAATTCTCCATGGATGAGTCGACCAATATCGCGACCATCGGACCCGGAATCACACTAGGCGACCTCGATACCGCGCTGTACAATGCGGGCCATCGAGCAATGGCGCACGGTATCTGTCCGACCATTCGGACAGGCGGCCACCTGACAATGGGCGGATTGGGTCCGACAGCGCGCCAGTGGGGTCTGGCGCTCGACCACGTCGAGGAAGTCGAGGTCGTGCTAGCAAACTCGAGTATTGTGCGAGCGTCAGATACTCAGAACCAGGATATTTTCTTCGCTGTCAAAGGTGCTGCTGCCAGCTTCGGGATAGTTACGGAGTTCAAAGTGCGCACCGAACAGGCACCTGGCTTGGCTGTCCAATATTCATTTACGTTCAATCTGCAAACCCCTGCCGAGAAAGCAAAGCTCGTCAAGGACTGGCAGGCATTCATCGCTCAGGATGACCTCACCTGGAAGTTCTACTCCAACATGAACATTTTTGACGGCCAGATCATTCTCGAAGGTATTTACTTTGGTTCGAAAGCGGAGTACGACGCGCTGGGCCTGGAGAAAAGGTTTCCGACAAGCGAGCCGGGCACCGTGCTAGTTCTGACGGATTGGTTGGGAATGGTCGGTCACGGATTGGAAGATGTCATTCTAAGACTGGTCGGAAACACGCCGACCTGGTTTTATGCCAAGTCCCTAGGATTTACACCTCATGCACTGATTCCCGATTCCGCAATTGACGACTTCTTCAATTATATCCACAAGAACAACCCCGGAACGGTGTCCTGGTTTGTTACCCTCAGCCTAGAGGGTGGAGCTATCAACAAGGTGCCTGAAGATGCCACAGCATATGGCCACCGCGATGTGCTTTTCTGGGTTCAAATCTTCATGATTAACCCGCTTGGTCCAGTCTCGCAAACCACATATGGTTTCGCAGATGGTCTGTACGATGTTCTGGCTAAGGCAGTGCCAGAGAGTGCAGGCCACGCATATCTTGGATGTCCCGATCCCAGAATGCCCAATGCCCAGCAGGCGTACTGGCGTAGCAACCTTCCAAGATTGGAAGAGCTGAAGAGTGAATTGGATCCAAAAGACGTCTTCCACAATCCACAGGGCGTTATGGTTGTCTCCTAAGATAGCACGGGTTGCATTTTTGTATAGTGCTATGCTTCATGCCAGTGTAGGCGCCAGTTGACGGTCCTCCGCTCGCTTGGATATCTCCTTTGCGAAAGGTAAGCGCCGGTTGCTACCATCAACTGGGCAAAAGACCTACTCCAGCTTCCATATATGTATATACATATCTTCTATCCCTCTCTTACAGCACGTCTATCCTTCCCACTACGTCTTGGGTAGCCACTAATCATCCTAATTAGAAATATAAATACTTTAAAAAGTTACTTAGGTACTCTTATAGTTATCAGCTAGAGATATATATTGGGCTATTAGCTAGATTACCACACCAGGCATTCCATGTATATTTACAAACAAACTCCATATAAGACATCATCTGAGCATTGCTTCCACACCGCAAGTTTGTGCAAGACGTAGCCTTCAGCAGGACAATAGGACTTCTCCTGTATATCACCGGTATCATCTTAATCTCACTCATCACCATCGTCTTCAACATTCTTCTATCGCAATGACCGGCCGCATCGGACCGCTGCTTCCGACGCGCCGACCATCGGGCCGACACGTGATCTGGTCGAATGCGCCCGCATCGCCGGCACGGAGAATGCAGCGCGAATGATGGGGCCAAGTAGGCGGAGAACCAGTCAGATCGGCGCTGGACCTGCCAGTGATGTGATGTCGTTATCAGTGATGGACTCTTTCGGCCCTTTAAAGTCGGAGAGCGAACGAGCTTAGTGTTTGCCAGAATCTGGGGTGGCATATTATAAATCGGTGATACCCCTCGTTCACATAGCATACTATACTTCTTTCCCCCTCCATCCTCTCCAAGTTCTTACATCATCTCCGCACACAGACATAAACAAGATGGAGGAAGAATCAGGGAAGATCACTATTTCGATCGACCGCGGTGGTACTTTCACCGATGTCCATGCCATCGTACCTGGTCGTCCAGATATCATTCTTAAGTTGCTTTCGGTTGACCCCGGTCACTATGAGGATGCCCCCACGGAAGGTGTGCGTCAAATCCTCGAACTTGTAACTGGCGAGCCTCACCCTCGGGGACAGCCATTGAAGCTAGACCGCATCGGCAGCTTGCGGATGGGGACGACAGTTGCTACAAATGCCTTGCTCGAAAGGAAAGGTGCGCGATCTGTGCTCTTTACAACGAAAGGTTTCCGAGATCTCTTGAAGATCGGCGATCAATCGCGTCCCAATATCTTTGACTTGACGATGGCCAGGCCTGGTGTCTTGCCAGAGGGTGTGGTGGAGGTTAATGAGCGTGTTGTGCCCTGCCATCCGTCTGCTGACAAGGACTGCTTCCCCGGCGCCCGCATTGTCGAAGGTGTTACCGGCGAGAAGTTTCGCGTGGTCCAAGAGCTGGATCTCGAGGCCGTTCGAGAGGAGCTTCAGAGACTGAAGGAGCAGGGGTATCAGTCATTGTCGGTGGCGCTTGTTCATTCATACGCATATCCAGAGCATGAACGCCTGATCGGCGAGCTGGCTGAGAGCATGGGCTTCTCCGTTACACTGTCTTCCAAGTTACAACCCATGATCAAGGTCGTGCCTCGAGGGATGTCGGCCGCAGCCGATGCCTACCTCACCCCAGTCATCAAAACATACATTGATTCCATCTCTGCCGCCTTCGAAGGGGGTCTGGAACAGCAGCGCGAGTGTCGATTCGAATTCATGCAATCTGACGGTGGCCTGGTTGACTTTCGCCGCTTCAGCGGGCTGAAGGCGATTCTGTCTGGTCCGGCTGCTGGCGTGGTCGGTTTCGCAGCCACCAGCTATGATCCTACGGAAAAGATTCCCGTCATTGGTTTCGACATGGGTGGCACATCCACAGACGTTTCGCGCTTCGCTGGCCATCTGGAGCATGTGTTCGGATCCAAGGTCGCTGGCGTTCTGATCCAATCCCCTCAACTCGACATCAACACCGTGGCAGCCGGTGGAGGCTCCATCCTCACCTGGCGGAACGGTCTGTTCTACGTCGGTCCTGAATCTGCTTCGGCCCACCCTGGTCCGGCTTGTTACCGCAAGGGTGGTCCTCTGACCGTGACGGATGCCAATCTGTTCCTTGGCCGCCTGCTGCCGGAGTACTTCCCACACATCTTTGGTCCGAACGAGGACCAGCCACTTGACCTGGAAGCCACTACGAAGCTGTTCAACGAACTCACGGACAAGATCAACACTGAAAGGAGAGAAAAGGGTCAGCCAGAGTACACGGCGGAAGAGATCGCCCTGGGTTTCTTGAAGGTGGCGGACGAGTCCATGGCTCGCCCTATTCGCAATCTGACCGAGGCTCGTGGTTATGAAACTGCTTCCCATCATCTGGCTTGCTTTGGTGGTGCTGGTGGCCAGCACGCCTGCTCCGTTGCCGCCTCCCTTGGAATCTCCCGCATCATCATCCACAAATACTCCTCCGTCCTATCCGCCTACGGCCTGGCCTTGGCTGAAGTCGTCAAGGAGTCTCAGGAGCCGGTCTCTGCTGACTACCACGCCTCGCAGTCGACGCTGCAGAAACGCTTTGACGCCATGACCAAAGCTGCTACCGAGGAGATGGTGACACAAGGCTTCCGTGCCGATCAGGTCCATCATGAACTGTACCTCAACATGCGGTATGAAGGGTCGGACACCAGCCTGATGATCTTGAAGCCGGAGGAGGACTCTGGTTTCCTCGATCAGTTCCGAGAGCGTCATCGCCGAGAGTTCGGCTTCAACTCGGAGAGAGCCGTCCTCGTCGATGACATCCGCGTGCGTACGACCGCCTCTTCCAAAGTGCGGACGGAAAAGAGCCCACTGGTCCAGCTGAAGGAGGCATCTCTGAAAGACGTCAGTCGCCCGCCTGATAATGTCACCAAGGCGTACTTTGATGGCCACTCTAGCCGCATTGATACTCCAGTTTATCTGCTCGATAAGCTCGAGAAGAGCACCCGTGTACATGGACCTGCCATCATCATCGACAAGACTCAGACCATTGTTGTCGTACCCAGTGCTGTTGCAAGCATTCTGGAGACTTGCGTCGTAATTGATCTCAAGGACACCAAGACCGATGCATCTGCGGCCAGCGATGAGTCATCTAACATCGATCCCATCCGGCTCAGTATCTTCGGCCATCGATTCATGTCTATCGCCGAGCAGATGGGGCGGACGCTCCAGAAGACATCTGTATCGACCAACATCAAGGAGCGTCTGGACTTTTCCTGCGCTCTGTTTTCTCCTGATGGGGGCCTGGTCGCTAATGCACCTCATGTTCCTGTTCATCTCGGCTCGATGCAGTTTGCTGTCCGGTATCAGCACCAGAAGTGGTTAGGGAATTTGAAAGACGGCGACGTCCTCGTTGCCAACCACCCAAGCTGTGGTGGAACTCACTTGCCGGATATCACGGTACGCTACTTTTATTCCATCGCTATTTAATGTACTAACATTCCCAGGTTATTACCCCCGTCTTTGACCGCCCCGGTGGCACTGAGATCATGTTCTACGTGGCGTCTCGTGGCCATCACGCGGACATTGGAGGCATCCTTCCTGGATCGATGCCTCCCAAATCCACCGAGCTGTGGCAAGAAGGAGCAGCGATCGAGGGCGACAAGATCGTCAGCAACGGCGTCTTCGACGAAAAACGCATCATGGAACTTCTGGTTGACGGACCCGCTCAGTACGAAGGGTGCTCAGGCGCACGATGCGTCAGCGACAACATCTCCGATCTGAAAGCGCAGATCGCCGCCAACGCGCGCGGTATCTCTCTGATCCAGGCTCTCTTCGCCGAGTACGGCGTCGAGACCGTCCAGAAGTACATGTACGCCATCCAGCACACGGCTGAGCGGGCCGTCCGCGACCTCCTCAAGGGACTCCACAAGAAGTTCAAGGGCCAACCCCTGGAAGCAGTCGACTACATGGACGATGGCACCCCCATCAAGTTGAAGGTCACCATCGATGGCTCGGACGGCTCGGCCGTCTTCGACTTCGACGGCACTGGTCCGGAGGTCTACGGCGGCTGGAACGCCCCGATCGCCATCACCCACTCGGCGATTATCTATTGCCTGCGGTGCATGATCAACGCCGACGTGCCCCTCAACCAAGGTTGCCTGGCGCCGATCGACATCCACGTCCCATCACCCAGCATCCTCTCCCCGACCAAGACCGCCGCCGTCGTCGGCGGCAACGTCGTGACCTCGCAGCGCATCACCGACGTCGTGCTCAAGGCGTTCCGCGCCTGCGCCGCCTCACAGGGCTGCTGCAACAACCTCACATTCGGCACGAATGCGCGCACCGACCCGCACACCGGCGAGACACTCCCAGGCTTCGGCTACTACGAAACCATCGCGGGAGGCAGCGGCGCGGGGCCAACCTGGGACGGCGAGTCCGGCGTACACGTGCACATGACCAACACGCGCATCACGGACCCGGAGATCCTGGAGAAGCGGTACCCGACGCTGCTGAGGCAGTTCAGCCTGCGGCCGGGATCGGGCGGCAAGGGTCTGCATCCCGGCGGGGACGGCGTAATTCGCGAGATTGAGTTCCTCGCGCCGATGCAGTGCTCGATCCTCTCGGAGCGGCGGGTGCATCGTCCGTACGGACTGGAGGGCGGCGAGGATGCGCAGCCGGGAATGAATCTGTGGGTTACCATGGATAAAGAGACTGGGGTGGAGCGCCAGGTGAATGTTGGCGGGAAGAATACCGTGGCTGTGAGCACCCATGACCGATTTGTAATTATGACTGCTGGTGGTGGTGGATGGGGGGCTGCCCAAGCATGAGCATGAGCATGAGCATGAGCATTTGCATTTATTGTATATGGCGCAGGTACTGTTATACTGTCTACAACGAATTAAGAAATGTATGATTTCAATTGAGGCTATTCGTCTATTTCTTTATCGATCTAAGACAGGCTAATTATACCAAATCGGAAAACTTCCATCCACAAACGATGGAACTCCTGCTTAGACCGAAAGTGGTAGTATCACGTCGACAAGGGTGTTGCTAGGTGTATCGGTCCGACAGCCACAACACCCGAAGGATCATGAAGCACAGTAAAAACACAACGTGATCAGGTGGTTTAATGGACTGAAAGGAACGTGCTCAATGCTCCTCGTGTCAAAGGACCCAGCACTAGTTCAGTTTTGAAATAATAATAATAGTAGCTAGCCTCGGAGAGATTCTGAGCTCAGAATTGTCGCTAAGGATTCCTCGCATGAGCCTAAACAAGGATGCTGCAAGGCGTTTTGTAAGTGCCGAATACGGAGTACTACTTTAGTGGAAGCATATTGCGACATGTGAAGGAGTTGGATCAAATATTTACAGCCCCTGGTCTCTCATCCAGTGATCAACTGGACGACTCGGTTGGTGCCTGAGGCATCACAAAGGATCTAGTGTTACTGCACACCAGTCGTACAATATGAATCTTCGTTGGATCTGCTTCACTTCATTGAGAGGAAGTCGAACGTACATCATAGATAGATGGTCTACTTTTCTAACAGTCAGACCTATTGACAAGTCACAGACACACAGTTCTCCTCTCTTCAGAATCCTACTCCTGAAATCGGCGATTCCATTCCTGTTTTACATAAGCAGAATCACATGTTTGTGATTGTGATGGCTTATGGCTTACGGCTTATGGTTACCCCCGGAGATGGCACCTTTTCTGCAAGAAGATCCCATCCTGTCTGAGCGTCTGCCTGTGACCTGTCATGCAAAATGACACAAATCAGTCAGAAGAATTACTGATTAATTAACATTAGTCTGTTTCTGATAAAGCTGGGGTAAGGTAAAAAAAAAAAATGGAAAAAGAAAAAGACTGATTTCCACGATATCTGCTATATCGACTAGGTACAGGGTACTAGTCACCTTATGGATGATGGCCAGATAAACTAATACTTTTCCTCGTGCTATAGCTATATCCTCATGATCATGTTGTCTTGCATCTGCAACAAAAAACAAAAGCAATGCTCTGATCTGATGGCTTGACCAGGCATCACCGGTCACATTTACCCCGCCGGACCTTCACAACGAACAACTGGAGAGCTTCCCCCTCCCTTGACTGCTCCTTTTGACAACCAGAAGAACTGCCTTTCTCTGTTTTTTCCTTTTCGTCATCCGCCTTTTTATTACCTGAAAGCTCCCTTAAACGTCTTGCCTGCCATGGGGAAACTCCCCGCAGCCATCGTTATAGCCAGGTATGGTCGAAGTTCATGAGCTTCTGAGGTAGCAACGTTTGGCTGACAGCTTGACCTCAGGCATGGCGCTCGACTAGATGCTGCCGACAAAAATTGGCACCTCACCTCTCCGACTCCCTATGATCCTCCCCTTTCCTATGGCGGATGGCTCCAGTCCCGCGCGCTCGGAGCTCGAATCATCAACCTACTGCAATCCTTCGACGACCATCCCCCCGTTTCGTCCATCGTACCATCAGACGAGCCGAATTTCCCATCATCGCTCCCGAATCCCAAAAAGAAGCGCAGATTCATAATTCATACTTCTCCATATCTTCGTTGCGTGCAGACGGCCATCGCTGTCAGCTCGGGGATCAGCCAGCACTATACGGACAGCGAGATTGTTCACCCCGCCGTCGCTTCCAACTCCACCCAGGTCAATGGTGCAGACTCACGAAGAGAGTCTATCTCGAGTCCGATGACCTCTGCCCCTGCGATGCCTGGTTCCCACGATCATCGGTGTCTCCTGCGCGTGGACGCATTTCTTGGGGAGTGGTTGAGTCCAGACTATTTTGACCAGATCACCCCTCCCCCCAAGTCGGAAAGGCTCGTGGCTGCGGCCAAAGCTGAATTACTTCGGCGCGGGGATGACGTCGTTCCCGAAGCGGACACGGCCAACAAGCCGTCGACAGGCAACTTCCCTGGGGGCTGGGGTGGTTTCACAAACCCTGACACAACTCGCGTGGATGGAACGGTAAACAGTGTCGGCCCTTTCTCGGGTGTTACCCATACTCCGGGCCAACGCACCCGTGCAGGGAGCTACGACAGTCTCAAGTCCGCCGAAACCCCTAACGCTAGAAGAATCCTCGGCAAAATCAACACTGATCTTCCACCGATTCCAGACGGCGCATACATGCCTCCCACGCCGAGCTACGCCATCTCGCCCTCGGACCCGATCCCTGTAGGATATGTCACGCACGCGCGCAACGCCTGTGTGAAGATTGACTACCAGTGGGACAGCATGCGTGAGCCCCAGAACTGGGGCAATGGAGGGGAGTACGGCGAAGAGTGGAGTGCCATGCATTCGCGCTTCCGTGCTGGCTTTGAGCGAATGCTTGCCTGGTACCGCGACAACGAGCAAGGTGCCGGGACTGGCCGACCGCGGCGACATTCGCAACAGCCTGGAATTCACGGGGATCTACACCAGCCAGCTGACGACGACGATACGACCGACATTATTCTCATCGTGATTACTCACGGGGCAGGATGCAATGCCCTAGTTGGGGCTCTGACTGGAGAGCCCGTGCTGTTGGATTTCAAAACAGCGTCCCTTACCCTGTCCGTCCGCAAGGACAATACGGACGAACAAGTCGAGGCAGACACTGCTCGGGAGCGATTTTTGTCCCCTGGACCGGCAGAAGAGGCTCCACTCACGAAAGAGTACAGCTTACGACTTGTGGCCTCGACTGATCATCTACGCCCTACCGTAAATCCAATCCCATCCACCTCCAGCTTGCCCTCACCTAGCAGCGCGGTCACTCCCTCGATGTCCGCTTATCGTCATCGGCCTGCGTTGCGCCCCTCGCTTTCTCAGGGACAATTCATGATCGGCCCATCCCCGAATTCGGGTGTTGGGTCACGTTCGTGGTCCCTTTTGCGCCCCTCTACCGCACCAAAGGGCTCCACTGGTCTATGGGGCTCCGCCTCTGTTATACACGAATCGGCCGACGATATTTTACCTAACTTTGGCGACCGGAGATCGACTTCGTCTGATGCCGTCGGTCCAGGTCAGGCAAAGGGTTCTGCATCAAAGCCTGAGGAGCCAGCCGCGTGGTCCAACCTGCCTCAAAGAACCTTTTCCCAACGCGGTCTCTGGGGTAGCACACCGGTATCCAAGGACCGGGAAGCTGCTACCAGAAGACGTTGGACGGTGACTGAAAGAAGGATATAATCGGCTTTGTTTCCACTCTTATTTTGGTTCTACTTTTCTTACTTTGAATTTTTATCAGGATACCTTGGGATGTTGGTTTGTCACTATTTATGTGTTTATTTGATTTGTATAAGGCGAGGCGTTCAGGGATCGCGGTCTACAATTGCATGAGACTCTCCTGAAACATGACATAGGTCATGTAATACTCCCCATTCACAATGCTGTACAAAAGTAATGGCCATCACCACTTCCATCAATTGCCATAGTCAGCCTTTTCTCACTACAATATATTTGACTCGCTTCTCGGACTCTAAATCATCTTCGTGTAGTACGTCATTTGTTTACTCCGCCGATTGCACCCCCGTTGATCCCCGCGCGGATCCACCTGTTGTAATTGGTGGTGGCAAGCTAGTTCCGGAGGTGCCTTGCAGCCGTGATGCCTCAGGCAGCACCTGCTGATCCCCGTGTTGCCTTTGAGCTCATTCAGCTAGCTGTCTGATCCTCTTTCACTCTTCTCCCGCCTCTCCTTCTTGACATTACTATATCCTATAAATGATGACTCCAGTCGAACTAGATGGCCTCACCATCACACATTCCTCCAACAGAACAGGCCCGCCTGACTTGCGTCTGATTCACTACAACGATGTCTACCACGTGGAGTACGCTTGACCCCTCACCGACATGCCTTCTCGATGAATGCTGACCATGTCCCAGGGCTGGTTCCGCTGAACCCGTTGGCGGTGTCTCCCGTTTCCAATCCGTGATCAACTACTATCGTTCGCACCCGCGATTTACCGACCTTCCCGACGTCCTGACCTTCTTCTCCGGCGATGCCTTTAACCCCAGTCTCGAGAGTACAGTCACCAAAGGGCGACATATGGTACCGTTCCTGAACAAAGCAGGGACGGATGTAGCTTGCGTTGGGGTATGTGAGCGTTGCACAAGGGCTTGATTATGACCAGGAATGTGGCTAACACGCTGTGGGGTGGACAGAATCACGATCTCGATTTCGGTGTCGCACAGTTTCGTCATCTGCGTAGCCAGTGCAGGTTTCCCTGGCTGCTGGCCAATGTTCTAGACCCGGCGCTGGGTTCAGACGTCTCGATCGCCAACTGCGAGAAGATGGTTATGTTGACATCGTCGAACGGACTCAAGGTTGGCGTTATTGGGCTGGGAGAGCGGGAATGGTAGGCTATTGAATGATACTATGGTACTATGGTGTCAGGCAATGAATTGACAATCTTAAGGCTAGGAACCATCAACTCCCTCCCTCCGGACCTGATCTATAAATCCGCCTCACAAACCGCGTTAGAGCTCGCACCGAAACTGCGCCAGCAGGGCGCGGATATTATCATAGCCGTTACCCACCAGCGAGAACCGAACGACTATAAACTGGCTCAGAACCTTCCCCCCGGCACGATAGACCTCATCTTAGGAGGCCATGATCATTTCTACGGACATGCGGTGATCAACAACACGCATATCTTGCGATCCGGCACCGATTTCAAACAGCTGAGCTATATCGAGGCGTGGCGTAAGGCTGACGGACCGGGATGGGACTTCAACATCGTCCGTCGCGATATAGTTCGAACGATTCCCGAAGATCCCGCCACTGTTGCCCTGGTCGGTCGGTTGACCTCCAGCCTCAAGGCGAAGCTGGAAAAGCCGGTTGGATACACAGTCCGTCCGCTCGACGGCCGTTTCTCCACGGTTCGTCAGAAAGAGTCCAATCTCGGCAACTTTGTCTGCGATCTCATGCGATTCTACTATGACGCCGACTGCGCTATGATGGCCGGCGGGACAATCCGCGGTGACCAGATCTACCCACCCGGTCTACTACGCCTCAAGGATCTGCTAAACTGCTTCCCCTTCGAGGACCCGGTGGTCTTGCTCCGGATCAAGGGCTCAGCACTTATGGACGCCTTAGAAAACGGAGTGAGCCAGCTGCCCGCCCTAGAGGGACGCTTCCCACAGGTATCGAACATCTCCTTTAGCTACAACCCGTCCGCACCCCCTGGCTCGCGCCTCAACTGGGCCAAAGTAGGCGGGCAACCGATCGAGTTCGAACGGAGCTACGTCCTCGCGACGAGGGGCTACATGGCCCGCGGGAAGGACGGGTTCACATCCCTCCTCGTACAGTCCGCCGGAGGAGAGGTGGAAGAGATCGTCGACGAAGAAAACGGCGTGATGATCAGCACCATCCTCCGGCAGTACTTCCTCAGCCTCCGGATCCTGGGCAAGTGGCAGCGCTGGAGCAAGAGTCTATCACGGCACTGGGCAAAAGTCCACCAGAACCTCCACTGCGAGGGCTGGCTGAAACCCGCCTCCGCGCAACCCTCCCCCGTCTCCGAGAAGGTGCCCAGCCGGCCTTTCTTCTCGCGGCCGAACTTCAAACGCACAAAGCACTATTACTACGGCCGGTTCACCGAGATCGAAGCAAACGGGACTGCCAAAGGCCGCGAGGACGAGGAGGGCACGAGCATGGACTCGGACTCGGATTCGGACCCGGAGATCTTGACCTCCCCGCAGCCGACCACCAACTACGTCACTCTGCCCGCCCGCTCTGCCGCGGAGGAAGAACAACGGATGCGGCTTGCGCGCCGGGCGGTCCGGAAATGGATGCGCGCTGCTGGGTTCGAGCCCACGACGCTCAACACGGCCGATGATGCTCAGGGGTTCACGCCGGCGTGGACCCCCGGCATTGCGCCCAGACTCGAGGGGCGCATTGTTATCGAGAAGTAGTGCCAACTAGTAGTTGGATACATGAGTTGTAGTCGGATTGTTTGGGAGCTCTGCGAGCAATGATTACTTCTTAATCTAAGCACAATAGAGTACGACTTACGATAAATGACCAATGGATGATATACTTGGTATTGGCACTTGTTCATTTACATTATATCCATTCCAAACCCCCATTGCTGGTGCCCGAACGATCATCACTTGACAACATGGAACGTAGCAACACTGCTCAATGACTCGAAGACTTACTTTTGCTTCGTCTTGAGCAGATAATCCCCTCCCCTCCAGGCTTTGTAGACGCCATACAACCCACTCACAGGCCAGAGGTTCCACACAATATCTCGGATAGATCCCCAACCCATACTGCCAGTACCATCCTCAGACGCCGCAAGTCTAACCCGAACCTTTTGGTACAGATCAGGCAGATAAGACGCATGATATCTCTCCCTCAGCTGGTCGTATTTCCTCTTATCGTATATAGACCAGAATTCGTCTTCGGTGTAGTACGCATGCGCATATAACCATTTCTTTCCATCGAGTTCGCGCACTTTGCCTTCCAGTCGGCGATTCTGTGCGATGAACTCGGCAGTGTTGCTGTGGAAGGGAGACGGCGCCCACAGACCAAAGTTCATGAGGTACCCGTCGTCCTCCGGATTGGTAGATGGTAGGGCCGCATTGGTCGAATCAGCACGTGACATCAGCCCTTCTGAATGCCGCAGAGGGCACAGCCAGATCGGGTATGCGCCAAAGTTCTGTTTCTGGTCCAGCCAGTCGAGGAACTCGGTTGTCCCAGTGTATGGTACCGCCACGTCTTGGATGATGTACCGCTTAGAGTGTCCGCTCTCGTGGAGAGCGTGGTACATCACCCGCGTGTGCATGAAATAGTCCAGAATGTAGCGTGTGATACGGTTGAATGGAACTAGGAAGTACGAATAGGCGTACCGGGCAACCCAGAACCCGCCCCGGTCATAGCGGAAAAGGTAGTCGGTCAACGGGATGTAGTCTGGGCTTCTTGAAGATGAGTTGGCACGTTTCTGTGCATGAAGATAAAACCACGGATCCCGAGCGCCGGTGAAGCGTTGTGGTTTGGTGTTTGCAGGCAGAGAATCGGTCAGTCGTCCTGTGCAAACGACGATGTGATCCCTGGCGAAGACGATCCCGTCGAGGTAATCGATCTGGTGATCTGCAGCCGCGGTGCGGAAGATGTCCATGGCATGAGCCATGCACGAGGTGGACTGGTACTTTAGCTCGACATAAGGTTTAGCCTGTTGACACTGTATCTCGAGCAACGTGACGACACCTAGAGTGCCGAATGCCGACGCAGCACCCCAGAAGAGATCGGGATCGGAGGTCTTCGAGGCAATCCGTACCTCACCGTTTGGCAGGACTATTTCAATCCAATTTACAGTGGCATCAAAGAAACCGTGTCGAAAAGAGCTGCTTTCGCCGGATGTGCCGGAAAACCCTCCTCCGGCCGTGATACCAGGAAACTCCATCACAACAAGAGGGACCAGGCCAGCAGCCAGAGTGGCCTGGACGAGGTGGTCCATCGGGACATTGGGTTCGGCCAGCACTGTTTGAGCTTCGCAATCGGTGCGTATAACATGATTTAGATGTGCTGTGTTGATGGTATTGTTGTGATCATGCTCAGACTGCCGTGTACTATTCGTTGAGCCATGATAGATGCGAAAAGGTTGTTGGCGACTGTGGAATTTTCTGACCTGACCTGCAATGGTCGCTACGGTCTTGTTGTGATCGTCCATGTTGTGATGACCAGGGGCTTTGCGGGAATCGGGGAGAGCGGGTTGTGACGTAGAGGAATAGTACCGTGTCCTAGCTTGTACCCACACCAACTAGGCTACCGAATTACTCCGTAGTGGCTCGACTAACGCAGGGTAGGTCGGCAACAGTCGCATTCCGCGGCCTACCGGTTGTCTCAAACATTGCGAGTTTCATAAGATATAATGATCTTGGAATGCAGGTGCAACACACATGCGATCATTTGAACCTTCCGCCAGATGCTATCACGCCGACCGTGCACTCTGTGCTCTGCAGCAATTTTCGCCGTGTTTCGGCTCATTGCTAGGTGTTTCTGGGAGCCATCCTTATCAGAGGATCACTGAACTCCAACTGGGCGCGCACCAGACAAGTTCACGACTCTTCCACCGCCGCCGGCAGCAGCAGCAGCAAACTGAGATGCCATCGGTGACGGGGGCTGCACCCATCCAGGCACAGTATCATCTTCTCCTTCCCGTGCAGAGATTGTTTGCCAAACGTTTGGAAAGCCAGTAGGCAAGGCACCACGAAGTCGTGCACCAGGAATCGCAAACCGAGGGTTCCTGTGCGTAAGGTATCCGCGCATGAGACCTTGAGTCAGGAGCGATGCAAGAATGGACTCGAGCTCGCGCATCATAAGTGTTGGCTTTTCGTGCCCTTGATCTAGATGGTGAGCGTACGGATCTAGCTCAAATTGACTGTAGTCTGCATCTATTTCACCATCCGTCAAGGCGCCCGTCGGATTGTCTTGCCATCGGCCCAGAGCATCAAAGTATCCGTCTGGAGCAAGATAATCCCCATACTTGGATTGCAAGGTAGCGGCAGACTCCAGCTCACCGGCATCCACGCCACTCACTCCAGTGAAGTCCGGATCCAATACCTTAAAGACGATCTGCGACCCGGCGCTATTGCTAGCAGCCTTTGCGTCCTGCACTCTGCTGGGCTGTATAACTCCGATAGCTCCGAGGGATGCCTGAGTATGTTGCGATTGCAGCCATCGCACAGCCGTTTCCAGTTTGCTCAAGTAAAGATAGGGCGGCGGTCCGCGCTGGGATTGCGCTTGAGGATCCCCATGGAAGCCGGCATGAATAAACACCTTACGCGCTAATGACCGCCAAACTAAAATCTCACATCGATTCCGCAAGGGAAGCAAGATGCCTCGCTTTGCATACCATTCAGTCGTCGGCGAGTCCACTGCCAGGTGCTCTCGGAAGGCAATGTAGTCCCCACGAACGATCAATTGGCAAATTGGGATGAATCGCTCGGCGAGTCCTTCGCATTCTGGTCTTTGCAAGAGTTGCAATGAAGGAAAGCGGCCCATGATGATGTTGCATGGGATAAGGTACGTGAGAATCATACGTTTCTGACCGACAGCCTGGCGGTGACACTGGTCATAGGCAGCTTGCAGCGCAATCTGCGCCGGATAGAAGAGGTTGTTGGAGAACAAATATCGTCCAAGGTAGTAGAGATAAGTGACTCGCTGAGAAGCCGGGAAGTACTTCAGAGGCGGGGACTGGGCACTGATGCTGGCGAACATTTGTTCCGCGTTTCGCAGCTTGCCGCACTGTATGGTTGTTTCAGTCGATACGTAATTGATAACGATGAACTGTATGCCGGGGATCAATGCATACCTGAAAGAGTAGTTTCAAGCACAGATTGGCCATAAGATATATGCCCACTCGCTTGCCTTCGGGCTTTCCATGAATCCCTGGAGTGCCGCTACGATCGGTAAGGCACTTGATGAAGGCTTCACGGACGACATTTGCAGACCGCTCCACGAGGGTGACTTTTTCAACGCTTTCTTCCTGGTTCGAACTACCCTCCTGCCTCAACAAGTGTGCAATCAATTCCGGCCGACGGTCCAGACCCATTGCTAACTTTGCAAGGACTTTGGACAAATAGAGGACGGTCGGTAGCACTATCACACCCATCTGACTGTCGCCGAGAGCTATGACGCATTGGCTGTTTGGTTCAAAAAGGTACGAATCAGCACCGCGTCGCGAAAGCGGAAATATCGGTCAGAAACTCGCTGCTGATCGAGATCGAGACAAGAAGATCGTGTAGGCGGGGAATATACGGCGGCGACTTACTTGAGAAGTCCTTTGAGTAGGTTATACGTCTCGAGGAGGTTGTCGACGTTGACATCGCGAAGGAAGCTGAAATATAGCTTCATGAATGTAGGGAAGGCTGCCCACGAGCTAGCTCCTTTGGTACGCGGCACAACTTCTTCGCATCGTCGCAACAGGTTTCCTTCTTTTGGCGATCCGCTCGGGTATTGTTGTCGCAGCTCGTCCACCATCTGTCGGTACACGTCGGGAAGAGGAGGTTCGATCTGCAAGAAATCCTGGAGCTTGGCTCCATCGCGCTCTTTCACGAGATCAGCAATTCCTGCTAGGAAGCGATCCAATACAGGAGTGCCATGGCCCGCCATAGTTGGTAGCCGCGAGAAGCAGCAATAGGAGGAATAGTTTACGTCGGAAACGTGGTGGACAAATTCAAGTTGTTGGCGGTCATGGGAGCTCAGCGGTCGTACGAACTGTGAGGAGAGTAGATAATTATCGGTAAGAGTGCATTGTTCGCACTATACAGAGAAAGACTGGTATTGTAAGCAGCGCAAAGAATGCGGTTGAGCGTGTCTTGGGTGGATAGAGAGAGACTTGACAACCGCGAAAGAAGCGGAAGAAGCTGCGGAGTTTAAGCTCTTGTGGCGGGCGGGAGAGCCAACTGACTGACCGCAGGCCAATAATCCCTTTTGTGGTTAGCTCTACTCTTTGTTTTGGGGAACGACACGACACCACGTTGTCTAGTGACATCTGCTACACCTATCTAGATAATTGTCATCTTGCTCATCACTTCGGAAGCTGAAGATGGAGATTATTCAATTCGCTATATACAACGTGACGAAGTCCAACAGCCTTAATTACATCCATGATAGGCTAATCCTTGAAGGAGATTGGAGAAACCAGCCTCCACACAATATATAATTTTGGAAATCATGCAAGATCTTGTCTCCGAGCTACAATTCCACATCATATGATGGAACCGATGCTCGCTGACACGGTACTTTATCCTATATATTTTGAGTGGCTTAAAGGCTCTATGGATGTATTCGTGTGGAGAATAGAGGAATGTACCTTAGGGGAAGCTTAAACTAAATATGCCTGCCAATCACCTCACAGTGTCTGCGCTAGATCCTGGAAATCAACCCGGAGATACAAAAGGACTATGGCGCTAGGAGGCTAGCTACCCTACGGAATGATTATAACCTACAAAGAGAGCATTGGAGTCTCGACCATATACACAACGGTCTGGATCACATGTGTCTCTGCTGGGCAATACTTATGAGATATAGGTATCTCATGTTTGATGCCTGCTCTTTCGAAGCGAGGCTCGCCAATGATCTATTGCTTGCCATATTTCAGAATATCGCCATTTCAGGATTGCGTTTATGTAGTAAGATACAAGCTTTAGGTCATTGAGTTGGGTGCTTAGGTGCTATGATGATCTGGTGATCTGGTGATCTGGTGAAGTGAACTCGTTATAATGGTGAGTCGTCCACTGTATTCCGGAGATGGACGTTCATCGTTTGCCTACCTCGGGTGAGGATCTTCGAAAAGCTGTCAAACTTGATAAAAATAACGCACCCCTGCAATATCTTGCGAAATGATGATGCCGGGCGTCGTGGAACGAGAACAATCACAGGGAAGCAGCAAACATCCCTTGCCCTCGTCCACTTTCACATGAAGACGATCCACTCGCCTACGTCATGCTTGAACCACACCACCACCACCTTCAGAGCAGACCAGGAAAAGGCCTATCTGAGATCCGATTGAAAAGAAGCCTGATTTCCCGCTTATTGTCCTTCTTGTAAACAATTTACTCAGTATTACCTTCGTTTTTCATACTTCCTCTTCTCTGAGGTCCCCCTGCCATCGTTCAGCTGGGCAATTAAGTGTTGGCCTTTGCTATAATTTGTCTGCCATATCCAAAGTCGCAATAATCCTCCTACGTGTCAACTGAGTGTTCATCTTCTATGGCACAATCAAAAGCCAAGTCCACGGCTGTGGACTTCTTCACGCATCCTTTCCTCATGGTGTTCAGTGTATTCTATATGCTATTCCAGAATATCCTCACCTGGATTTTCTCGCCCGCTCCTCCGCCTCCAGCATCAACTGCCAATGGTCTTCCCAAGAAAAGAGTAGCTGTCATTGGTGCCGGCTTGACTGGAGTATCGTCTGCGGCGCACTGCATTGGACATGGATTCGATGTGCAATTATTTGAAGCCCGTCCCAAGGATAAAGGCCTCGGAGGAATCTGGAGCGTACGTTGTTCTCTCTTTGAACTTATTCGAAATTTTACTAATGCAATCTCATTTAGCGCGTCAACTCTACCTCATCCTTGCAGGTTCATAGTATAATGTATCGGTTTCATCCATCAGTGAAATACACCACCGCCTATCCCTCGCAACAGGAAATTCGCGAGCAGATCATTGACCTGTGGAAACGCTACGGCCTCCAGAAGCGTACTGTTTTCGACACTCCAGTTACGTCCGTCAAACAGACAAAGGACGGAAAATGGATCATTAACGACAACGAGGAAGAGTACGGACTCTTCGATGGCGTAATCGCATCTGTTGGCGTTTGCGGTGATCCAAAGATGCCGCCTCTTCCGGCTCAAGACCGCTATAAAGGCAAGATTTTCCATTCTTCTGAGCTCGACGGGAAAGACGTCGAGGGCAAGAAGGTGCTCATCATTGGCGGTGGCGCCAGTGCCATTGAAGCGCTGGAATTTGCCGTCAAGTCTAAGGCGAGTGAGATAGACGTGCTGTCACGGTCCGATAAGTGGATTATCCCGCGCAACGTATTCGTCCAGTCGCTGCTAGCCATGAACATCTTTGGACAGGAGACATTCTTGTCATGGATTCCGGAGTGGTTGCTACACAAGCTTTTCTATCGCGATCTCCAGGACATTGCCCCGTCAAGCGGTCTCTACACCGAAACTCCCATGGCCAATTCGGAGCTCTTTGACCAAATCCGCCAGGGTAAAGCACGCTGGCTACGCGGAGACATTGTCTCTCTCACAGAGGACGGTGTCATGTTCAATCATCGCTCACGAGGAGTCCCCAAGGGAGGTCCCGGACACGAATCGGTTGTTCCTGGAGATGTGATCATCATGGCAACGGGTTTCAAGCGACCATCGCTAAACTTCCTGCCGAATGATTGTTTCGAAGACCCTTATGGCCCACCCAGCTGGTATCTCCAGGTTTTCCCACCAAAGTACACGAGCATCTGCGCCAACAACAGCACCTACATCAACGCCATCGGCACTGTGGGAAACATGCACATTGGTATCTACACGCGCTTCCTGCTGATGTTCCTGGTTGATCCTCTATCGCGGCCAACGGAAGGTCGGATGAAGACCTGGATCGACTTTACGCGCTTGATGAAACGGCTGGCTCCGACAGGCGCTTTTGACTTCTTCACTTACGCCGAATTGATCTACTGGTACATCTTCGTAATTCTTGTCAACCCGTTCCGCTGGAAGTGGGCGCCATTCGTGCTCTTTGGCATTGGCCGTACGCTTCCGCTGGAAGTCGTCAGGCAAGAAGAATCGTTCCGACAGCAGTTGAGGAAGCAGCATTAAAACCTCTGTGTGGTTTTGAATGCATATTGCAGCAAAGCACAAGTCTTGAACTGGACGGTGCCCCGGAAGATGTTCTATCACGATACATATGACATTTTCTTTCTTTGTTCTTATCCAAAAACATGTTTGATATTCCTGTAGACAGCACTTAGAAAAAATTGCGCTCACGTTTTCTATGCCAATATCTTCCATTTAATCTGAGATAAACCAAGGGTCGAAGCAAACCCATGGAGCCTCAAGGACGTAAACATCTTCCCAATATTGATTGAAGACTAGCTAGTCGCATGTTCCATGAGTTATGATTATCGCTCCAAAGTTTGTTTAAAAGATACGCTTAAGGCAGCCAATCTTGGTCCTAACTACAACTCTTTGTCACCCTTGCATCCGTTGTTTTGCCTTAGACAAAAAAGAGCTCAGATCCACTGAAAGGTCTCTCGGTTTCGGGTAGAATGAAAGGTGTTGATAAATCTGCAGAAGGCAGATATACTCCAGTTTGTGAGAGAAAAGGAGGTCTGGTCCCTCGGTGTCTTCCAAAGCTCTAATAACAAATTTCCGAACGATATTCACGCTCACGGGGGAGACAGAGTAGATATCTCGAGAAGGAGTTAAACAAACAACGCCAACACAACCATGAGTTAAGTTAAACTTGATGACCTCCTCGAGAGCTCCGCCTCACTCTTTCCTAATCTCCGGTATCTTCCTCTCGATATTATACACAAGGTTTCCCTTGCGCAACATCTTATAAGGAATAACCCGCCTCTCCTCCAGCCACATGATAGGATAGAAGATGACAACACCGAGCATACAGAAGAGAGTCGCAAATGATTGAAAAGCAAGAACAAAGAGATGCCCTACATGGGGAACTAGAAACTTGATCCATTCTGAGACCTGGTACAAATCTTCTTGCTTGGCGATGTAGTAGAGGGTATGATCCCCGTTCACCATCGAGGGCTTCTGGACTCCAGAATCCGTGGTGAGATTGATGACCGTCGTGAGTCTGACGGGAGAGACGTGGAATGGAACCACCCATATTGAAAATATCTGTGACATGGTAATATAGAGAGTGAGATGGCTTTCGTCATAGGCTGTGGATTATTAGCGACCCGCAAGATCAGAGGCTGAGCTATGAACACTTGCCGATGGAATGAATCTGGTGCTCAATTCGAGGCGACATGATTTTGTACCATTGGAAGATCTTGATGATGGACCAACGGCTGCCATCATAACTCGGAACACGGCAGAATGGATGTACAAAGGCTGCTGATGGCGTGAAGTATTTCTCTATTGTTTCCTGCTGAACTGATGGCGGTGACTCTATCAGCTGCTTGATAACTGTCGAGATCTCTGACACTGCATTGTCACATTAGATCAGATTGGCCATTATTGTAGGATTTTTGGCGCTAACCTGGGTTTTCCATCTTCCTAATTTCTTCCTTCGAAGTGTGATATTGCCGCTTGAGGTTGAAAAGCAATTGAGGACAAAGCGAATGGTGAATGGGCTTCTCCTTGATTAACTTGTTCCTGTTCCTGAGGCCGAAATGGCGATGATGTCATTCGCTTTCCGACGCATGTGAAAATGCAATTCGGAGACGGTGACATTTCAGCATGTGTTTATCATCGCTAAATTTGACTTACATAGAGAAGTAATCATTTATAGAGATTACTAGATCAATGACTAGTGCTGCAAGGAATTGAGCTAGTCTTAAAAGATGCTCTGATTAGAGTTCGCACAGGCGGCAAAATATATAATCGATCAACTTTTGGTGGTATCGGTGAAATGCCAGTTGCCTCACATATAAACAAAACTCCAGGACCATATCCGTAATGCTAAAATATGTACATCTAAGCCCGTTTCCAGCTCTCAACCTTCTTCCGACGCTTCTCAAAGATCTGACCCACTGCCGCGCCATCACTGCGTGGTCCATCATCGTTAAGTTTTCGCTTCCGACTCTTCTCCAGCGCGCTGCCGCTTCCTTTGGCCCTACGCGTGAGCTTTGCGATCCGGTCTGCACCCTCGGTAAGACCTCTCCACTCTTCACCACCAAAAGTGCTCTCCTTGCCCTGACCGCGCCGCTTGGCTCTCTCCTTCTTGCTCTCCTTGGCCAATCGCACGAAGTTGGTTTCTTCATATGTGGTACGTTCGGCCTCGTGCTCTCTTTCCCTCCTGGTCTTCGAATGTCTTCCTCCTTGGACAATCGTGCTACCGATACTGGGCTCTGCCATGGGAGCGGCCGACATTTCAGCACTGACAAACTCGTCAATGACATTGGATCTGCGTGGACGGCGGTCCCTCTGCTCTTTGCGTTCGGTTGTGGGAAGTGCAGTTGGCATGATTCTCGGAGGCCGATAGATACCGTCGCCTGCCATTTTCTTGTCTGGCTTCTCTTCTGTCTGAGCCGCCGACTTTATTCCCTTCGAGAAGGCAGAAATATTCGGTCGGTAAGCCATCTCATCAATGCCCTCTTCCTCTTCGTCTTCACCTTCACTATCGCTCTCACTGTCGCCGGAGCTCTCTTCAGAGCCGGATTCGTTGTTGTTATCGGATTTCGCATTCTTTGCCTTGCTCTTTGTCGAAGCCTGCGCACCGCGCTTGGCCCTGTCGGCATCCTCTGCAGCCTTGATGACTTTGTCAACCTGGTACTTCAGTCGGCCCTCCAGAGGCCGTACGCCTCGGTCCAAATACACGCGGAGCTCGGTAAGCTTTTTAACGATTTCTTCGCGCAGTGACAAGTTTCCATTACCGACATCGCTGTTCTCTTCTGCCTTCGACTCCTCAGAGGCTACCTCTCTCAACTGGAAAATAACAAGGAAAACCAAGTTGTGTAGGTAAGATAGTAACAGGTCGCTTTTGGTGTCAAGAAGCGATATGCCATCGTGAGGAGGTTCGATGGAGACGTCGGTTGGTGAATCTCGTTTTGCTTGCGGAAGGGACGACCCAGTGCTCGACAAACAACTGGTGAGATTCTCCAGTAATGTAGAAATATTCTCTAGACCCGAAGGTTCTGTTTGAGCCGCCGCTGTCGCCATTGTAATGTGGATAGTTATATAACTTGCGTCTTTCTCTAGAGTGCGGTAAAATATGCTGAGGGAAATTTTTCGATCACCCAAATCTTATCGGCACGTGATTATTAACCGGTTGCTTGGGATCTCTCCAGCCATCACGTGTGCCAAGACTGCGGATTAGCTGGCCGTGCGGAAAGTCCAGGTAACCAGAGCTCGTACGGAGTAACCACTGCTTGTTACCTATTCTCCTGCTTCTACAGCAATTGTAATCCTTTCAGCCTGTTGGCCTCATCTATTGTCGACTTCCCATACATGATCTTCTGAGTAGGGTCTCAGCTTCACGGTGCGCGGGTTGTTCGATCTATGGTCCAGTTCGAGTACTTTATGAGCCATCTTTATCCGCTTTAGGCTTCGCCCGTTTATTCTAGACCGACACACCTGACCTGATTGTCCCCTTTTCCCTCCGGAAACGCCCAATATGCGGCTCGACAAACGGTTAACGACATCTACTCTTCTCCTGACAGCTCCTTCATTATCTGCCGCCTTTTACCTTCCTGGTGTAGCACCAACCTCATACGATGAAGGCCAAGCTGTGCCGCTCTACGTCAACCATCTTACCCCGGGACTAGCGCAACAAGATGAACAGCTGCATTCCGTCTTCGCTTACGACTACTATCATACCGCATTCCACTTTTGTCGTCGGGCAGATGGACCGAAAGATGTTCGCGAGTCATTAGGTAGCATTCTTTTCGGTGATCGTATCCAGACATCGCCGTTTGAGTTGTTTATGGGCAAGAATGAATCGTGCAAGGCTGTTTGTGGAGAAGTCAAGTTCGATTCGCGAAGCGCCAAGTTTGTCAACAGAAGGATAGCTCAGGGCTATAATATCAACTGGTTGGTGGACGGGCTTCCCGGTGCTCAGTTGAACCTGGACGCAGTGACCCAGTCCAAGTTCTACAGTCCCGGTTTTGCGCTCGGCACTCTGAATGATGATGGACAGGCAATGCTGAACAACCACTATGATATCGTCATTGACTATCACCGTGTAGGGTTCGGCAGCAAGGACAAGTACCGGGTTGTCGGTGTGCTCGTTCAACCAGCGTCCCGGCGTGATTCCAGAGTCCTTGAAGATGGAACAGTGGAGTGCGGCGCAGACGACGCCTCTGTAATTCTGAGCGAAGATGGCGAGACAGCAGTCACTTGGACGTATGGCGTGTACTGGCGCGAATCGCCCACTCCTTGGGCTACTCGCTGGGATAAGTACTTGCACGTTTACGATCCGAAGATCCATTGGTTTTCACTCATCAACTCTGCCGTGTTTGTGGTTTTCTTGGTCGGTATGGTGAGTATGATCCTTCTGAGGGCTCTCAAGAAAGACATCGCTCGTTACAACCGCCTGGACATGATCAATCTCGAAGATTTGGATGGCACGTCAGCTGCCATTGAGGACGGAATTCAAGAGGATTCCGGCTGGAAGCTTGTTCATGGCGATGTATTCCGATGCCCCAGGTCACCTTTGCTCCTGAGTGTGCTTGTCGGCAACGGGGCTCAACTTTTCATGATGACTGGTGTGACAGTTGGTAGGTTTATCTGAAGTTCTCGTTGTGCGAACCGAATGCTGATTCTGTCAAAGTCTTCGCGCTTTTCGGTCTTCTCTCGCCAGCCAACCGCGGTTTCTTGGCCACTGCCATCCTCCTCATCTACACCCTTTTTGGCTTCGTCGGAGGCTATGTCTCGGCTCGCGTATACAAGTCATTCGGCGGCGAGGCTTGGAAGCGCAACATCATCCTGACTCCGGTTTTGATTCCTGGGCTTATCTTTGGTACCTTTTTCCTGCTGAACCTGTTTGTCTGGGCCAAGGGTTCCAGTGGAGCCGTACCTTTCACAACCATGCTTGCCCTGGTCCTCATTTGGTTCGTCATCAGTGTGCCATTAAGTGTGGCAGGCAGCTGGCTTGGTTTCAAGCAACGAGTATGTTCGTCCTCAGCCTCTAACGAGCATCTGCTGACTTGCATTTTCAGGCAATCGAAGGTCCAACGAAGACCAACCAAATTCCGAGACAAGTTCCTCCCATGACTGGAAGCCTTCGGACAATTCCTTCTTTGCTACTTACGGGCATCTTGCCTTTTGGCGCTATCTTTGTGGAGCTGTACTTCATCATGACTTCTTTGTGGACGAGCAAGATTTACTACATGTTCGGATTCCTCTTCCTCTGTTATGGACTCATGATCATGACCACTGCAGCCACCACGGTCCTGTTGGTTTACTTTTTGTTGTGCGCTGAAAACTACCGGTGGCATTGGAGGGCTTTCGCTGGAGCCGGAATGACGGGCTTCTACGTTTTTATCAATGCCTTTATTTTCTGGATCACTCGAGTGAGCTTCGGTGGACTCACAGGGGCAGTCCTCTATGTGGGTTACTCTGCCTTGATTGGTTTCCTGGTCTTCATCTTAACAGGTATGTTATTCGTCCATGAGCCAGGCTGGAGGGTTTTGAGGTGGTCCCTAACTCATTCTGCACAGGTTCGATTGGATTCTTCGCCAGCTGGGCGTTTGTGCAACGCATCTACGGCTCGATCAAGGTCGACTAAACCGTACATTATTTATGCCATTCGAAGTCATAAATCAGCAGGTAGTCCGCGCTTCCAATTGGTGAATCAGCACAACTTGCATTTGTTCTCGGGCTTCGGACGGGAGATCCCGTTGCGGAACAGTTGAATACACGTACAATGGAACGGTCCAGACGTGATGATCGGACTCCAAAGTATAAAAAGTCTGTCTGATGAATACGCTTACTTCTGATATCTTCGTGCTTCCATGGTTCTTACACATCCATATTCAACTACTATCATGTTTTTCTAAGCCGATGACGTCAACCGGGACTTTGTACATATCTTTGGGTCAGCTTCAAGCTTACTTAGTCACCGACGCAATGGCGGAGGAACGACAACGGGGTGTTGGTGCGATTATTGATTTGACTCGAGATGAGCAGGCGATGTACGATAACGAAATGTAGATATATATTATAGACTGTTCAAGCGCGCACAGGGTCTGAGCTTGGAGGGTATTCTCTCTCCGCATCACGGTGTTATTAATAGAACGTCAATCTAATCAGAAGCTACAGTAGATAGAAACCATCAAGACCCGGGTTCGAGGATCGGAACTAGAAATAATACTAGATATCTTCTGATGATAAAAATAATAATGCCCTGCATGAATTAATCCATGATGCATAGTGGAGCTTCCTCCCATCCTGCCGTCTGCGCGCCAAGCCGACTGACCTGTTCTGGACCGATGGACTGCCCACGCTTGACGGCTTGACTGACTCCATTACAATCGGGAAGACCTACGGCCAGTTACGACACTACGACAGTCTGTTTCTCCGACTGGAACCCGAACCATTCAACTTTCAAGTTTATTACTACACTAGCTTCTTTGTTCCTATATCATCCGTTATTAGCCTCTCTGTCAGTCATCTATACTCCTTAGCTCTCACCCTCTCTTGGCCAAGCAGCACACGATCTTATCAAAGCAAACCTCGCTTTACCCCGCGTCTTCCGTGCTTCCGTCTTTCCACCGCCGTCGCATAATATTTCGGAGCCCTGAGCCTCGCTTGTCCTTGTAAAGGCCAAGAGCTACTTTTTTATCCTTTGATAGTGTGTGGGAAGTTTGTTTGATCATGGGTAAATCGTGAGTACTGCGCTTGTTTGTCGTTCCGCGCATCAGGGGAGTGATGAGACGGGGTTACAACCCGCCAGCTATGGACTTTGCTTTCCCCACGGGGTCGACGACTATATGGTTTTGGAAACTAGGGTCTGTCGTCTCGACGGACCTACATTACTGTTTTCTTCTTGATTATCGTTATAGTTGGGGAAAACATCCCCGCTTAGGGATATAAGCTAACGACAACTGGCCACATAGACAGTCGAAGCTCTCCCCCTCCCAGCTCGAAGAGCTCCAGAGGGCAACACATTTTGATAAAAAAGAGCTGCAACAATGGTATAAAGGTGTGTGAAGAGTGAGCAGCGGCGACCCCAAGCCGGAGGAGATTCAAGTGCGCTGACCGTGGCATGGCGGGGTAGGTTTCTTGAAGGACTGCCCCTCGGGGACCCTGACAAAGGAGGAATTCCAAAAGATCTACCGACAATTCTTTCCCTTTGGCGATCCTTCCTCGTTTGCAAATTATGTATTCAGAGTGTTCGACTCGGATAATAGCGGCATGATCGATTTCAAGGAGTTTATCTGTGCGTTGTCGGTGACCTCGCGGGGTAAGATGGAGGACAAGCTGGACTGGGCATTCCAATTATACGACATCGATGGCGACGGGAAGATTACGTACGACGAGATGCTGGCTATTGTCGAGGCGATTTACAAAATGGTGCGATCTCACAATGACTGGCTCTCTCGCGGACAGACTCCAGCTAACAGGGCGAGTACAGGTCGGCTCCATGGTCAAGTTGCCCGAGGACGAAGACACACCAGAGAAACGAGTCAAGAAGATCTTCCGCATGATGGACAAGGACGAGAACGGCAGCCTGGATATGGAAGAATTCAAGGAGGGCAGCAAACGCGACGAAACCATTGTCAGCGCCTTGTCCCTCTACGATGGATTGGTATAAGTGCGCGCGGACGAAGTGTCCTCTCGCACATGGTGTCGTGCATCCTCTTACCTTTTGGCGAATGCGGCGCAAATTCGAGGCTCTCCTCATCGACCATGGCTCACTCCATCTACTTTTTATCTTCTTGTTCTTCTGTCGGTATTTGTTGCTTATATTTTTTAGGATTCCCACAGCCCGTGATCTCTTACTTGCGCCTGCCCACGTAACTCTTTTCCGAGGGCTTGGTAGACAAGATCTCATTTTTCTTGTAACTTTTCTTTCTTCCTTGTTTCTGCTCTGCTGTACATGAAAAAAATCAAAAAAGATAAAATCTCGGTGATTTTACCTTGTTTCTCTTTCGGTTTGCTTGCTGCGTCTTCCTCTCCACGATTAGATCGTGCGTCTTCCCTGAAACAAGGGCGGATTTCGTGGGATAATTCTTCGTTTCATGTACAGGATTTTAGCAGAGGCCATTGGTCTCTCCGGCTGTTTTGACGATTATTTATTGCGGTGGATGCGGTTTATGCTTTTAGCGGGCGAGCCTAGAATAGTGAACATTGCCATATGCTTTTGAAGCGGATATAACTATCGAGTGTACTTCGTATACAACCGTCTCATCCCAAGACTTCTGATCGCAACAATAATCTCGACTCAAATAATAGCCGTGAGCTGTTGAGCAATGCGTTCTGCAATTCTGTTTATTTGCCTCGATCGCCTCATTTTCTTAGCCTCTTACGGCGAAGTCGCTTGGCTCCGGAGTTGACCACTAGTGTCTCATTGATGGCCATCTCCACCGCTCCAAAATGGCGCCTCCACCGCTCCTAAACGGCGCTCTAGCCTTTTTCTTCCCATTCCTCCTTAGAGTGCCGGGCATCTTGGACCACACTGGCACACTGACACCCCCCGTACGACCCTCCCAAGACCGATAATCAAGCATTCGCGCAGAGCAGCTCCTCATGCCGAGTGTTCCGAATACGAAGCCTGCGGAACTTCGTTTGATGTCCTGGTGACGAGCATGGCCGCGGTGCCACATGGCTGTCATAATTGTATCGATGCTCGAGCCCAGGTTAGTCAGGTCCTTGTCAGCTTAGACTCAGTCCCAACCACCACGTTATGGCCTTGATTATTATGATTGCTTGATCCTATATGTGTTCTTGTGCATTCTTGTACAATTCTGCCTATCATGTCTCCCCCATGACCCAATTCTGTTCAAAGCGTGACCGGGCGCTAGCTATTCCCATGTCATGTTCAGGTTCAAGCGATTTGCGATGATCCTCATCTTCTGGAAGCCGCTTTTAAGGTCACTGGCTTGAATTTGTCCTAATCCTGCTCCAGTGCGCCGGTCAAGCACCGTGCTCGCGCTGCAGAGACCTCAATCTCCTTTGCACCGGTCATGCGACGACCCTGGAGTCCGACGATGAACTGCCAGCCTTGCAGAGACGCCACCAGTTGACATCCTCGTCCTCCGCGACACTCCAACCTCGTAACAAATCCAGAGGCCTCACCAAGGCCGTCTCTCGCATCTCCAATGCGACCGAAACGATTTCTTGTCCTCCGATCGACGAGCTTGCATCGCCCTCATTGACCGCCGTGGCCGCGTCCTCCCAGCAGACCGAAGTCTTCACGGACTACGTGCTCGCTGCGTACCCCTGCTACTTCATGTGCACCGTGAATCGCGTCCCAATAAACTGGGTTGCCTATGTCCACAGCCGGCGCGGATCGATGAACACCCCCTTCGACTGGGCGCTCCGCGCCTGCACCACCGCATACACTGGTGCTCTGCACAACGACCCGCGGTACACGGATGCCGCAAGGGCGATGTACACACGGTCTCTCCGTGGCCTAGCAGCTATGCTATCGAACGCCTCGAGGGCCGCGTCCGACGAGGCATTAGCCACCGCAATTAGCTTAGCCTGCTTCGAGGTACAGAACTGCACAAATCCCGATGCTTGGCTGCGACATGCTGCCGGAATCAAGACGATGATGCGACTGCGCGGTCCGCAGGCCCACCTCCACGGATTCGGGCGGGCCATGTACATCGTTTACCGGAACCTGATGGTGACAGCCGCTCTGCTGTCCGGCGAGGAATGTCTTCTCCAGGCACCGGAATGGCAGGACCTGAACAGGCAGATTGCCGCCGACAATGCGCGTCGGCCCGACTCATCCGCCTATACTGACGTCGCGGAGCGCGGTTTCAGCGAGATCTCTAAGGTACCTGGGTACGTGAAACGGGTCAGGGAGCTGCTCGCCCTGCCATCAAAAAAGAGAGCTTCGCTACAACCGGCCCTACTACGGGATGTTCTGGCCGCGCGGGCCGCACTGCGCGGCATCCACACCGAGTTCGGCGTCGCCGTTTCGATGGTTCGAGCCGGGCAGAACGGGCAGCAGGGGTTCATCGGCCCGCTCCCCTTCGTTTTCTTCGATGGCTTCTCCGGCCTCTATGTCCGGGGCATTCGCTCCGCGCTAGTCATCCTCAACAACCTGATTCTCGCTATGGATGAGAAACAGCGCGCGGCTATTGAGGCCGAAAACCGCACCCTGTCTGATGGAATTCCTGACCGTGTCTCCGAACCAAAAAGCGAAGAGTACGAATCGCCCCTTACACCGCCCAAATCCCCTGGCAAGTCGCGCAAGCCGAATCTGGTCGTACGGTCTTTGATCTCCCCTCAGACGCGTGAGCCGCCGACATCGAACTTGATGGATCGGCTTGTGACGACCATGGGCATGGACGGCGTGAGGGTCACACTATTGGAATAGACACCATCGTGTTGTCTTCGTCTTGCAAGTTTGGCAAGTTTGATCTTATTGATACCCATTTTGTTCATTCATCTTCTATTTATATATATATATATATAT